>JAAGKR010007976.1:0-33674 GCA_011419295.1 Clarias macrocephalus | reverse complement strand
GCCTTTCTGTTCCATCAAATGCAACAGTAAAAGACCTTGATGTGATTATAGATTCCAGCCTTTCGTTTGAAGCACATGTAGATAATATTACCAGGATAGCTTTCTTTCACCTTAGAAATATTGCCAAGATAAGAAACATATTGGCACTAAATGATACAGAAAAAGTAGTTCATGCTTTTATCACCTCTAGGTTGGACTATTGTAACGCCTTACTGTCTGGTTGTTCAACTAGGTGTATAAACAAGCTTCAGTTAGTACAGAATGCAGCAGCGAGAGTCCTCACTAAAACCAGAAGATACGAGCACATTACCTCTATCTTATCTACACTGCATTGGCTCCCTGTGAAATTTCGCATCGATTTTAAGAAACTACTTTTAACATTTAAAGCACTAAATGGTCTCGCGCCACAGTACCACATTGCAAACATTGTTCAAGAATGGTTTGCGTAACACAATAATTGTCACGGTCCGGCTGTTACTACAGGCCAGAACGGCTGATGTAGTTGCCATGGGCAAGTAGGGCAGGCATAAATGCAGAGGGGTTTTTAAACAGAAAAAGTCTTTTATTTACAAGAACCAATAATAAAGAACATAAACAAATGAAGAAACCAAAACCACAAACTCAAACTATAACTTAGGGCTAAGAGCTATACAAAGGCTCTATCAGCAGACAGGGGCTAAGAGCTGACACAGGGGCTAAGAGCTGACACGGGGGCTAAGAGCTGACAACAAGGAGACATGGAGCTGGAACTAACTAAAGACACAGAGGGACTAGAGATGGGAACTAGAGACAAGAACTAGAGATGGGACAGGACAATACATAGCTAGGGAGACTAAGGGACGAGACAGGACCAGGGACACAGAGACGAGACAGGGCGAGAGACAGGAGGAGTTAGTGGTTAATGGAATTAGTAGCTACACTGTGTACTGATACGCTGAATTATGACCTAACTGGGTTAGTATCTAATAGGATTAGTGGCTAACCTGGTTAGTACTTACCTACTAGGGAGACCTGAACACAAAAGGTAAGGCACACATGAGGCTAATCCAAACTAGCGGCTAAACCTACTAGCGACCAAAACCACTAGCAGTCAATCCCACTAGAGGTTAGCCTACTGGAGGCTAACCCTACTAGGGGCTAATCCTACTAGAGGCCAAGGCCTACTAGCGGCTAAACCTGCTAGCGGCTAAGCACTCATGTGGCTACACACATCTAAACAGGCAAAGAACAGTACATACAAACAACTAAACAAGAAGAAGACCAACACTGGGGACAAACAGAACAGTACTTACACAGGGGGAAACCTAACTATAACACTCAACAAGACAGCTCCACGAATCCATCTACACAAGGAACATAAGGAAAACCAATAATAGAGCCCTCTTGAAAACAAAAGGTAAAAAATATAACTAAAATATAAAACTCAAAAAACTTAAACAAAACCAAAAAGGAATGCCCACTTGACAATGATTGATTGATTGATTTATATATATATACATACATACATACATACATACATACATACATACAAACAAACAATGCTCGACCCTTTTTCCCAGAACAAACTGCTATTTATAAGATGTTTAACGAGCTACCTCGGTTCAGGGGAGCACTCTCATCAACTGACCGAGATGCCTTCTGGGAAACTGAGTCTACAACCAAAACTACAAAAAACAAACAAGAAAACAGTGCCCTCTAGTGGAGGACCCTCACAATAAGGTGTTCAAGGTGTTGATTTCCCCAGATCTCAATCCCACTGACTATCTGTGGGATGTAATATTACATGAGTGGTCATAATTTTATGGCTGATCAGATACTGTAAATTCAAGCTTTCACCTCACTTGCTGTGATAATGTGGTGGCTGAGGTTGCAGCCATATTAAAAGGGTAAACTCTATAGTTTTTTAACACACCCCTACAAATATGACTTCACAATAAAACCCACAGTTTCCTCTAAACCAATGGCCCTTAACCCTTGTCCTGGAAGACACCCAGGCCTTCCCATTTTAGTGTATTTTTTTTTAGCTCCAAGCACACCTGATTTAACTAATCTGCTCATTAACAGCCTCTTCTAAATTGAAGTGGATGTGTTAGAGCAGGGCAAACATTAAAATGTGCAGGGCAGTGGGTCCTCCAGGACCACGATCGAAGATCACTGGATAAGGGGTTGGTAACCAGGCATTTGATTTGGGAGACATAAAAGGTGGAATTTATCCGGTGCATAGTCGAAGGCAGGCGTAACCTGACAGAGCAAGGGTTGATAATCTTGATGACGGTTAATGGGCCAATGAACCTAGGGGATAGTTTGTGTGAGATGGTCTTGATGGGAATGACTCGTGTGGCGAGCATTACTCTATCGCCGACCTTGTATCTTGGGGCAGCCGAGCGTCATCGATCTGCTTATTGCTTGAAGGCTTGTACTGACTTTAAGAGTTGGGACCGAGCTTGCTACCAGGTTCTCTTGCAGCTGCGCACTAAACTTTGCGCCGAAGCGACCGCTACCTATTCTTCCTGAAAAGGAAACAAGGGTGGTTGATACCCCAATCAGCACTGAAAGGGAGACATTCTGGTAGATGAGGTGGGAAGGGACTTGTGTGCATATTCTACCCATGGGAGCATCCTGCTCCATGAAGTCGGGTTCTGTGAATTCATGCATCTCAGAGGGGTCTCCAACTTCTGGTTCGTTCTCTCTGTCTGTCCATTGGACTGTGGATGGTAACCTGACAACTGGCTAGGCGTAGCGTCAATGAGTCTGCAGAAGGCCTTCCAGAAGTGTGCAAAAAACTGGGGTCCCCTATCAGAGGCAATGTCAACAGGAAGTCCGTGGAGCCGAAAAACGTGGAGGATGAGCAGCTCAGCTGTCTCCTTGGCCAAAGGGAGTTTAGTCAGGGGGACGAAATGTGCGGCTCTGGAGAAATGATCAACAATGGTCATAATGCAAGTGTTCCCCTCCGAAGTTGGGAGTCCTGTAACAAAATCGAGGGCAATGTGAGACCAAGGACGGTGAGTGGTTTAAGGAGGCCTGCTGGAGGCTTGGTTGGATGGCTTGTTCCTTACACATGTCTCACATGCTGCCACGAATCCTAAAATGTCTTCCTTCATAGTTGCCCACCAGAAGCGTTGCTGGATCAGATACAAGGTGCAGGCCCCTCCTGGGTGACAGGCCAATCTGGAGCAGGGTCCCCATTCAAGTACATGTAGGCGAATAGACTCTGGAACAAATAGACGGTTGGTAGGAACGTTGCTTGGGCCTGGTTCTTGCTCTAGGGCCTGTCTGACTAGGACTTCAATGTCCTATTGGGTGGCAGCCACAAGGCATTGTGGTGGGAGGATGCTTTCAGTGGGGGCACAATTCCGGGGCAAAGAGAACTGTCGAGAGAGAGCATCTGGCTTGGTGTTCTTAGAACCTGGGTGGTAGGATATAGTAAAATTGAACCTTGAAAAAAATAAGGACCAGCGGGCTTGACGGGCATTTAACCTTTTGGTTGATTTTAAATATTCAAGATTTCTGTGGTCAATCCAAACCAGGAAAGGATGCTGAGCCCCCTCCAACCAATGTCTCCACTCTTCAAGGGCTAGCTTGATAGCTAGTAGCTCTCTGTCACCAATGTCATAGTTCCTTTCCGCAGGAGTGAGTCGGCGAGAGAAAAAAGAACAGGGATGCAGCTTGTTGTCTTTGGGGCTTCTCTGAGAAAGAATAGCTCCAGCCCTGGCCTCAGAAGCCTCTACTTCGACAGTGAATTGGAGAGAGGGGTCTGGGATGAAAAGGATAGGTGCCGAAGTGAACCTTCGCTTGAGGCTAGTAAAAGACTTTTCTGCCCTTGCGTTCCACTTAAAGGGAAATTTTGAGGAGGTGAGAGCTGTAAGGGGAGCAACCATGGTGCTCCTTATGTTCCTTATGAATCTGCGAAAGAAATTAGCAAACCCTAGGAAGCGTTGGAGTTCTCGTTTAGAAGCGGGCGTGGGCCAGTCAGTAACCGCCTTGACCTTGGAGGGCTCCATCTCGATCATGGAGGGAGAAATTACAAACCCCAGAAAAGAAGTGGATTTCTGGTGAAACTGACACTTCTCGGCCTTGACAAAAAGTTTGTTCTCCAGCAGCCTCTGTAATACCTGGCGAACATGGGTAACATGTTCATCAAGGGAGTGAGAAAAGATTAAAATGTCATCAAGGTAGACAAACACACATACATTCAGAAAGTCCCTTAAGACATCATTAATCAGGGCTTGGAAAACTGCAGGTGCATTAGTCAGTCCAAAAGGTACCACCAGATATTCGTCCCCTAGGACCCTCAGTTTCACTAGGGGGCCTTGCCTTTTAACGGACAGGTCTCGCGAAAGTGACCAGCTTGCCCGCAATACAAACATGTTCTCTCCCTGCGTCGACGCAGGTGCTCTTCTGGAGAGATGTGGGTGCGATCTACTTGCATGGGTTCAGGAGCAGGTTCAGGAAGGGAGGATAGCTGCAGTCTCTGGATGTGCGGCCCCTCCCCCGTTGTCTAAGGCGAAGGCAGCTGTCAAAGCTGGAGGCTGCTACCACGTGGAGTTCTGAACAGGCAAAGGCACGGGCCATTTTTAGACACGCTGTTGCCAGGCAACACCGCAATCAGCGTGAACGCGCCTCATCTGGTGGTGTGTTTATTTAAGGGTCCTGATACCTCGGCACTTCGTGCGATCATTAGGTAGCACTGGTAAGTTTCTTAATTAATAATCCCATGGTATCTCCAAACAGGAAGGTCTTAAGCACTGTCATAAGCCCTCTCACTACCTCCTATTTCACTGACCCCCACTAAAGCCCTACGCTAGGGCTCATATAATATTATAACATCTTGTGTCATAACAGAATGATCGCACCACCACAAGAGCCCATGGGCATGGAGAGGGTGCATGAAATAGTTGAGGATCAAGCGAGAGTGCTTGATAAGCATGAGGAAGCCCTAACTGTTTTAATTTCTGAGATGCATAGGATTAATAAGCTCCTTGAGCAGATTTTTGGGCAGCTCGAGGCACAAACCACTTCCAGGTTTCCATTTGGCCGTGAGTCGATTCCGGAGTCAACTTGTGCCCCCGGATCAGTGGCTCAACTACCATCTCTGGTGGCCCAAACTTGACTACCACCTCCATAACCGTATGCCGGCGATCCAGAGAGGTGCAATGCCTTCATCCTGCAGTGCTCACTAATATTCGAGCTGCCATCTTTCCAATTTCCATCTGAATGGGCGAAGGTTGCATTTATGGTGTCTCTGCTCACAGGCAGAGCACTAGAGTGGGCTGCCGCAGTGTGGCAGCACCTTCTCTCGCAACACGCTACCCTAAGTGCCTTCATTGAAGTACTTGGGGCCACTTTTCACCATCCGCATACGGCGGGCAGTGAAGTGTCGCCCCTCCTTTCCATTCGTCAAGAGCGGCGATCTGTATCTGACTACACAATCAAGTTTCGTACCCGGGCTCCCAGTTCGGGGTGGAATGACGTAGCCCTTATGACTACATATACACAAGGGCTCTCCGAGCGGCTGAAGGATGAGCTACCCATACGTGATCCTCCACAGGATCTGGAGGAGTTTTATAGGCTAGCCATCCGGGTGGATAACCGCCTTCGTGAGCGTCAGGCTGGACGATCTGGCAGCTCCAGGTGGGGAACATCTCCTCCACCCCACAAAAGCCGCTCCAAGCTCCTAGCCGCGCCCCCCCGCAAGGAGATAGAGGCTGTGGCACTGGGTATTCCAGTTAGCCAGCTCCCTTCCGCCATCCCGTTGGTCTCCCTGGCCGGCCATCCAATTAAATCGGGGTGTGTGATGCAGAGGACAGCCCCAGTCATACTACGACTCTGACGTCACTCCAAGCGAATATAATTTCTGGTAACCCAGGTGCCAGAACAGAGAGTAGTGCTGGGGTTTCGTTGGCTACATCATCACAACCCTTGCATTGACTGTAAGGACGCGGGTCTCACTAGGGGCAGAACCGCGTGAAAATGCTTTGCACTGTTCAGAATGGGCAGATCCGCAGGCTGCTACCATGTGGAGTTCTGAACAGGCAAAGGCGCGGGCCGTTTATAGACATGCGGTTGCCAGGCAACACCACAATCAGCCTGAACGCGCCTTACCCGGTGGCGTGTTTATTTAAGGGTCCTGATACCTCGGCACTTTGTGCGATCCTTAGGTAGCACCGGTAAGGTATCAGGGCCAAAGACAAAGAAAAGAAAAAGAAAAGGAAGAAAGAAAGAAAAAGACAGGCGCGCAGAAAGTCGAGAGACAGATGCAAAGACCCAGCCTCTGCTTCCCTAAGACACCGTCGAGAGAGAGCAACAGTTCAGCGTGCACACTCAGTTTATTAGTGCAAAGCACAAATCTCCCTCTCCTCTAAAATAAATCCTTGTTAAGGGCATAGGCCCCGAGAGGATCTTTAGTTTTATTTTTAGTTTCCAGACCCCTGTCCATTCTCGCGTAGGACGATGTCGCGTAGGACGGAGCTCTGTTTATTTTTATGGTTTTCAGTTTTCTTTTGTTTCCTTTTATGTTTCTTAATTAAGAAATCTTCCCGAAGAAACTTCCCGAAGGTCTTCCTTCCCGACAGAGTGCCTGTCTTAAGCACTCTCACCACCTCCTATTTCACTGACCTCCTCTAAAGCCCTGCGTTAGGGCTATTATAATACTATCATCAACATCTCGTGGTGCGGCTCTCCATACCTCACTACATAACAAATACAATGTCAACTTTTACATTTTAATGGCTAAATTCTACATTTTAATTCTACAATTTTCTAAATCATCTCCTAAACTATTACCTTTCCTCTGAAATACAAAACATTTTGAACTCTTTAAATCTAACAGAAAATCATGTCTGCTCTGCTATTGTCGCGACATTCCAGTTTAGTCTATGGAACACTGGAATTTTTTTTTTTTGTTATTTGTCTGTTTATTTGCTGGTTTACTCTGTCTACTGTTATTACATATTTATATATTTTTTGCCAAGTTTGCTTATATTGTATAACCTCTATTTAAATATGGATAATTATTCGTTTAATTCAATCTTTTATACCTGCATCTTGTACTGTACTTTCCTTTTTTTTTTATATTGTACTTATAATTGTTTGTGATTTAATAATAAAAAAAGGCTGCAATCACTTCTCACCACTAGATGGCGACAGTGGCCTGTTTATGATCTAAACAGGTCTGCAAACAAGTTCCACCCTCAACTCAGCGTAGTTTTACAAACAATAGCTTTTGTTCTTTAACAATTTCCTCACCTGTGTAAACAAGAAGTAGTTAATAGCGCATAAACCATAGGTGAATGCTGGAAATCTGGAATGTCTCAATAAAATAAACTGTTGTGTTTCGAACAAACAAAACAAGATCATAAAATACAGGCTTGTCTTGTAAGGAGACATTAACCCGTAATCTGTCTGAGCAGGACGTTAGTCATGTGTATCATCTGCACACTACACACACCCTCATCTCTGAACCACACACACACACACACACACAGCGCTGAGCTCTGCCCCTACCTACGTGTCCGTAAAGCGGCCAGAGTAGTGAGTGTGTTATGGCCTCAAAACTGAAAGAACTCCCAAAGAGAGTGAAAAGTGTGAGAAAGGACGGGTTTTAACCGACTCACACGAAACGTTAAGTTTATCTGGGAATATTAATGCTGTATCCGTGGACTGTGTGACTGTCAGGCGGTAATTATTCACGATGGTCCATAAGTATGGTAAGTCCCTTCGCTAACTTCGGCTAACGTGTTTTTTAAACTTAACTCTTAACTTGTGTTGAGTGTTTCAGCAGGAGTTATTTTACGGTTTAAAACTTCGCCACAGTCCCCCCCCCCCATAAATTTGCCGTGTTTTCCAATCTTCATGGAAGAATTTTCTTGGGAAACAGGAAGTGGTGGACAAATTACTTTCCATAATATTACACGCATTTTTTTGGAGATGACGTTAAAGATTATTAGAAACTATAGATTTTAGTTAAGTGCTCTGTTAATATGTTGATGTCTCCACGCTGTCATTCCACTATTGGCACTGAGCAAACACCACCATAACATCCACCAGAACATCACTGAGCAGGTGTGTAACGCTTTAAAACCTTACCTAAACTCCGTAAAGTTTTCATTTGTTCATCACCTAGAATTTAAAACGACAGAACCGTTTATCGTGACGTCATGCGATGGCCCCGCCTCTTTGACCACAGCATCATAAATGCTGACACAGACTCTACTGTATGAGTGAAGTCTGAGGAAATAATAAAGCTTCCATTGTCAGATACATCTATAGCAGTTGAGATGACTTTTATGACCATCAGTTTCAACCTCATATCGATCTAAACCTACAGTATAAACAGGCAATGCATAGCCAAGTTTCTTTCCCTCTATTTGCAGATACTGAGAGAGCCATTGGGCTGCTGAGGCAGTATCAGGCTAGTCTGACCAGCCCTGAGGAACAGGCTCTAAAGACCAGTGTGGGCAAGGTTTCTGCTATCTTTGGCAGCCAGCTCTTTAAGGCTCTGTTGGGTAAGATATGTTTCTGGGTGAATCATGTCTCTGGACACGTTACGCCTTATCATTTTTGTGCCGGACAGCACCAATCTCACAACAGTCCATGTAAAATCACTGTGCAGCAGGAACATATTTGGGTTTGCAATAATCTGTTTATTTATGCTCTAGTTTTGGACGCAACCCTGTATTTTAGCTATTATGTAATCATTCAGTCTTAAAAATCCTTTCTGGTATGATAAACGTTGCCAAAAATGCCATAATTCCACAAGCTCGTGTAGCACATTGCTCATGCTAATTCCTATTTCCTCAGGGTGATTTCACCATTCGCGTGTCGCATTAAGTCATTTTAAACCTACATACATATAAACAACAGACAAAATAACTTGAAGGCTGTATCAACGGTATCTAGAGCACTAAGGAAATTAAATTTTTACCTCCCTCTGCTCACTAACTGCTTAAACTTCATCAAAATCATACTGTTTTACCGAACTGTACAGAAGGAACCCATTACAGAGTATGTGCAATTTAGTTCTATTTCACAGCATTCCCTCAACCCTGTTACCTGACCACATATATTCTGAATCTATAAAATATTTTGAATATTTCATAAGTCATATGTTTAATAGGAAGTCATCACAAATTCAATAGGGATTTCCCAAAGACCACAGGAAGAAGAAAGTTTTATTGTTCTTTTTTTATTACTGACCAAAGCTGTTTCCCAAATGCACCACAAATTTAACCTCTTGAAACCTGAGTGAAATTTTCATCCCAACTGCACTGTCTATATATCATTGTGCAGTTTTCATAGGAGGGTTGTTAGATCTAATTCTTTTGCCAAACATATTCCTGTTTATCAGGTGCAAATGAGGAGAAACGGTAAGGAGAAATTTCAATGTCTAACCCTAACCCTGAGTGGCTGGCGGCGTTTCCCTCCCCTAACCTAAGCCTAGTGTCTGGGTCTCAAGTGGTTAAGGTTGTCATAATTGGGAAAGAGCATTCAATGTGATGCTTGCTCTGCCATTTAATACTGATGTTTGTGCTGCATTGGTTTTGGAGAACTCTGCCCAGCTATTATCATGAAAGTCAATTATTAATTAAATAATAGTAAACCATTAGATTACCCTTAAAATCGAAGAGCAACATAATAGGTGCTAGGTAATTGCAATTTGCTTACTGGATTTACACAAAGCCTGCTATTATGTCTAGTAACTAGTCTATGCCTGTTACTTTAAACTAATTTAGGAGCAAAATGCAGCCAAAGAAACCTTGTGACACACTGGGCGTTATTTAGCAATCTTTTAGTAATATGTATGTAAATGTTTATGCATCCAAAGTAAAAATTTCTGCTGGATTTACAAATGTTTCAGAGAAGTTTAGGATTTTCTTCATTCTCACATATGTATTAGGATCACCCGTTAAGTGAAGGGACATTTCTGCTCATTTGCGTTTGGTGACATCCACAAAACTTGTTGAAGTGCACAGTAAGCTAGGAGCAACAAATTGAAGGGGAAGAGCAGTGGCTGAAAAACAGAAATGAAATTTATTTTGACTCTAAATGATTGGTAAAAGCCAGAAAGACAAGTGCTAATTATTTTGCCTGACATCTTTGATTAGAATATTTAATCATATATAATAATTATATAATAATAAGTGAATACTAAATGTTCTTCCAGCTGACGCATTTATCTATGTCTCATTGCTGTTCACAGACAGACTGACCTGTAAATAACACATTCTTTAATCACTTAAATTCATAAAAAAAAAAAAACTATATTAAAGAATGATAAAGCAAAGTCTAATTGTTAGCCATAACTAGAGCTAAATATCGCTTCAAATGTGGATCACCCTTTAGCACATGTGAACTGAGCATTTTCCTGTCAGCTATTTTGGCAGGAACAGGAACGAGTAACTTGTGATTAGCTGCTATTTTGTCCCCTCTTCGAACCTAAAATTACTTCTTGAGTAAGGATATGTTATTTTATTTTAAATAAACTAATTGGTAATTTCATCAACACATGGCTTTGTATTTTCTTAGTCCCAAGCCCTTTACCCTAATGAAACTAATGTAGGAAAAACAACTGGGTGAGGATGCGTTGCTATGAGCCTGTAGTGATGTAAGGGACAGATTCTCTCCTCATTCAAAATCCCAAGTGACATTAACTGGCTTACTACTTACTTCATGTCCTTGGCACATACAGTAAGATTCAGGTAAAGCAAAAACCAAATACTGGGTTTATTTATTATATTTTGTGCATTTACATTTCAGTGCCATGTGTATGTTAATACTTTTGAGTATATACTAATTGAGTATAATAGATGCTCTTGTGAAAAGTGCTCTTTTGTAAATTACATGCAGTTACTTGTACTGTATGTTTAACATATATTATAAATACTCTCAATTATAATGTCAGTAGTTGAATCAAGAGTAAAAAAAAAATTGCGGGCAAAATTTGAAATATACAGATAAATATTCGACAAATTCTGGAAAAGCTTGGATTGTTATTGGAAAGTGAATGACTGCCACTCTCTGCAGGAAAGATAAAAGCAGCAGATCTTCACAAAGGGTGTGTTTTCAATTTGTACTGTGGTGTGGAGGAGAGACCATGTCTCTCAGGCACAGAAGAGAATGAGGTCAAATTAGGTTTGGCTGTAAGAAACATGTGGTTTTAATCAGTGCAGATTTTGAACTAGAGTCATGTTGGGAGCAGGAGTGAAACAGGATCTTACTTTTAGTGATTTTTCTATTATTTGGGTTTTGATACACTATTTCAGTTCCCAAGCCTGTTGTTATTGTATGCGTACCAGTAAGCTGTTTTTTTTATTTTTAAATCAAACATGCAGTCAGATCAGGTTTTTTGTGGTCTTTTGTCAGAAAGTCATGTTTTGTAATGCTGAAAAACCTTTTATCCTGACTGTATAAGAATATGTCTGTGGTGTATATGTCTGTAGATCTGTACATTTCTATCTATTAATATCATTTTGTGTATTATTCATTTAAACATCAGGCCTATTATTCAAATATTCCCATTTAATATTACATTGATCTTATTCAGTATACAATATGAATTATTCAGTGCTTCATACTGAAAATTTTGGTTATTTTATTTCTCACACAAGACTTTTGGTTGGCAATATCCATGAGTGTACTACAGAGTTGTGCTGATTTGGAGAGGACAAGGCCTTTGCCGTTTCAGCATCACCTCTCCTATTGCAGGACTGTAGCTGAAAATATGTCAATTTTTGTGTGCTATTGATTTTCACAACTATATGGGACGTTTCACAAGTGTAATAAGGGCCAGTATGCATTGTTCTATGAGTGTGCTGATTTACAGAGGCCCCCCCCACACACACACACACACACACACACACACGCTCATCCACACACTATGGGCAATTAGGAAATGGCAGTTAGCCTAATCTGCATGTTTCCGGGCCGTGGGAGGAAACCGGGGTACCCAGAGGAAACCCACCAAGCACGTGGAGAACATGCAAACCCAATGCACACAAACCCGAGACATGAATCGAACCCAGAACGTGGAGATGCAAGGCGAGAGTGCTAACCACTAAGTCACCATGCCACCTGCCCTTTATTCATCAGCACTTAAATTAAATGACAGTTTTTATCTGACTTTATCTGAAATGTGTATATTCTAATAAAGCTAGGAATTCTGTTCATTCTTTCTTGTCCTCTTTTTAAACATATAATAATAGTTAAATTTCATTTTCATAAAAGGTCGTTTTTCCATTCGTACAAGGGTATGACATTTTGAATACCAAGCGAAGACCAAAAGTCAATCCAACTTTATTGTGGTGAGCTGAAACATGTAGTTAGCATTAGCTCCAAGACAGCAAAACACTGAAGGAGGAATAGCATAGTGTAGCTATTATTTATAACTGTATGATATAGCAATAAATCCCTGCTCTGCTTGTTACTGAGGAGAGGAATTTCAGCAAGGTAGCGGCATTGTAGCGAAAGTTCTTCTGAACATACAGTACCAGGCAAAAGTTTGGATTTATTTTCTACATTCTAAAACAATACTAGTGATTTCAAAACCATGAAATATCACATTATGGAATTAAGTAATTAATAAATAACAACAACTTCAGGCAGTTGTTATTTTAAGACACAAAGGCCAGCTGTTCTTGAGCATTTCTTGCAAGAACAATATTGTCTATTGCGTTTGTAAATCCCATCAAGCACCACGATGAAGAAGTTCATTTAGAGTTACCAGCCTCAAAAATGACCAATTAACAGCACTTCAGATTACAGCTGTTTATGAAGGCTTTACAGATCATCTTATTGTCAACTGTTCAAAGGAGATTCATTTATATTTTCAATGCCTTCAACAGTGTTTTGCAATGTACAATGAAATAAAAATCAGGAATAGAATAGGAGGTGTGTCCAAACTTTTGGCTGGAAGTGTTCATCTAGTCAACCACAACAAAAGGAAGTGCTACCTTGTGGCATTATTTGGTATTGCTGTGTAGCCGCATTGGTCTCTGGTGTAGTCATGGGGGGTCTCGTTGGCATGGCGGCCTTCTGTGCCTGTAGTATTATAGGAGAAACATCGACTTTGCTCCTACTGCACGGGATGCATTACTGAGTAAATAGTTTAGAGCTTTCCACCTATAGAATTGTAACATTTTACAACCTCAAATGGAAACGTATATAAATGTAAAATGTACTGTATTAAAAAAATTTTTTTGGAGTAACCGTGGTGATACGTGAATTGCCAGACAAAAGAATTGCGAAGAGTTTTCTTAGTTACAGTGAAACTGTTATGGGAGGTATTTAATTATAAGAGTGCAAAATGTACATCAGGACAATTCTGAGTCCTGAAAGTTTAAGGAGTTAACACTGCATTTTTGTATGTTTCATACAGCCTTCAGTCATAGGTGACATCGTAATTATGGTAATGGTATTGGAGAACTGCACTTCGGCTTGTAACAAGCCAACCTCTGGGCTATGTGGGAGGCAGGAAGAGTGGCTGGGATGCTTGATGGGATGTCTGCATGACTGCACAATTTTGAACAAAGGTTTCCTTAATAGCAGACTCATCTCTTTGTTCCCAAGCACACAAAACACAGGGGAACGCACAGTTCCCACAAAAGAGGTGCCATGGTGACCCCTGCCAGACCACTGCAGATTTGTACTGTATGGAAAAGATTTATTGAATTCAATTTCCTCAACCATATTGATACAAGGTTGTACATTCCAACTTTTGACAAACGTGAGTTTTTTCTTTGCAAACAAAGTAGGTTTGCTTAAATCTGACTGTAGTGGGAACTGTGACTGGTTAATTATTGTGGGAGATACTGTGTCCAGGAATGTGTGTTAATTGGGAGGGGAAACTTGGTTTCAGAAAGATTGTTGTAATTATTCTTAGATACAGTGCTGATTTTTATGTTAAACTGTGCAAAACATACTTTAGAGGTAATTACGTTTACTGAACATTTCTTTATTCAAGAAAGAAAAGTAGACTGTTTATGTATGTAACGTATTCAACTGAAACATGGAGTGATGAATGTCACAGGATTAGGGAAATGAGCTAACAAGGACCAGTGCAGGTACTTCATGCTGTTTCTATTCCAATTAGGACTGAATTCAGTCTTGGTGTACGCTTTACTGGTGTACGTCATTACTGCCTACATGATGTTCTAACATATCTCTTAGAACTTTCGTAAACACCCATGTCTCTTTGTGACATATTTAAACATTTCTATTCATTACAAAGCTGAATGTTTTAATCATGCTTTGTTTAGAGGCGAGCCTTGCTCATTTAGGTTGCAGTTTACTTACTTTACTTTGTCTCTCTGTCTCTTTTATCTCTCTCCCTCTCTCATCTCACTCTGGCCAGCCGGGCAACATAACTACCTCCTACACAGTGTTCTCTTCCCACACATACAGACTTACATAGACACAGCCACGATGAGTCACATAGCCCCCATTCTTCTGCTGTCTTTCCTAATGCACCTCTGGGGGACATTGACACGGCCCCTAACACCCTCTCATGCACAAATAAACACACACCACAGATCTCTGAATTTTTGCTAAGAGTTTCTTTAGGGTTCTTGCAAATACGATGCTTTTTCTGGAAGTACTTTTGTAATGGAACGTATTTATGGGGGTAGTAAAGGAAACATGTTTCACTTTAACACAATAGAGCAGCAAGGAACACTACATCATTAGTTGTGTGCAATTGGTGACCACATGCCATGGATTGTTAAAGACTGGAAAGGTGAAGAATAACGATTAGAAGAGGGCAGAGGGGAAAAAGTTTATAACTAAAATCAAATCCAGGTAGGGGTAGGGGTATAGTAAATGGCAAAAGGGACAGAATCTTGCACAGTGTGGGTTCATCATTTGCTTATTGTTTATCGTTCTCGGGTAATTAAAGATCTCGCAAATGTATTGTGGCGAAATATTTCTCATATCACTGTTCTCCATAGATCATATGGCTGTAAATAAAGCGTATAGACAGATGGCAAATTAAAGAGAGAGAAAAAAAAACATGAAATCTGTAAGTAAGGTGTTGAGCCACCACAAGCTACCAGAACATCTTCTGTGCACCTTGGCATAGATTCTACAGTCTCTAAAGCTGTATTGCAGGCCTCAACATCATCCTTTAAAAAGATTCAGGTAGTCTTTTGATGATAGTGGAGAGCCATATCCTACGTTTGACTTAAAATTGACGGAAATCTGGGGACTGTGAAAGCCGTAGGATCTAATTTACATTGTTGTCATCTTTATCAAATCATCCAGTCAGCCTTCATTTCCAGCACATTGTCATCAGAAGTGTTTCATTATGGCCTAAAGGTGATTTGTTGACATGATCCATGACAGGACAATTCTGCCGTAATATAACAGCGTCACCATTTTCCTTTCATTTGTATATCTTAGGTAGGGCTAAAATAATATACGTATACTGTACATACAAGTATTTTTCTATAGCATTTAATCTGATGGTGATAAAATTGAATGAATCCTTAATGGCTTTTTGCTATGGAGGCTGCTTGAACGTTTAAAGCATAACAGCTGCATTTGGAGGTAAATAAAGTCGTGGACTGGTATTGTAAACCCTACAAAATGGTCAAAAGTAGGAATGGAGATTGTGGGAATAAAATTGCATTAGACAGAAATTGTGATATTTCTTAATAGTGTTTAAATCACTTTTTTTTTAGACCTTATGAAATTGCACCGTCAAATTTATAGTGTGTTACTGTATATAAAGGAGCGTGTTTCTAACATACATTACAGAGTGGTTGAAATTTCTGCAAAAGAGGATTGAAAAAGGCCAAAAAAAATCCATGCAGCTCCACTAATTGTTCAGGCGAGTCCAGATTCCTTAATTTAGGGGAAAGGAAAGAGTCTGTGTATCTTTTTGAAATGAACAAATTTTATTATATTCTCTCTCTTGCTTAGACAGGTAGTTTTATATCATAGGAATCGAATAGACCTACAAACTAGAGCATAAATTACTATAGATAAGTATAAATGTAAGTCATTACATTTCACTACATGTCATTAGTTTGTAGACAGTGGTACGGGTTTTACTGGACCTCTAACACTGTTGTGCCCTGCAGTATTCACACTGATGACTTTCTAGCTGTGGAATGTGCTGTGTACTTCACTGCGTTATCAGCCGTGAATCACATTATCTGCCTCTGTATTAGTGAGTGTGACCGCTGCTGCCGTCTAAACTCAGTATGGGCAGGACATTTGAAAGATATTTATAGATGGCACACAATAACAAGACTGATGCACAGGTTGAGCCATGACTTTATTTATGACATTTTATTCACTCTGGCTTTGCAAATGGCTGGCTGTTGCCAGTTAAAATGACAATAATGCTTCATTAAGAAGTTATTTAATATTTGTCTTTAATGTTTGGTTAGATACATTCTATACCCTAATGGTTTATCATAATTATGAACTCTAGAATGATATTTAAAGCTTAATAAATAAACTCGCAAAATGATTAAAATATTCTTCATTCAATTATTTTTAGATATTCAAGAATGCTATGAGGTGACCCTGCAGCTAAATGCAACGGAGAATGCAGTGAAAGAGAACGGCCCTAAGGAGAATTTAGAGGTAAGCTTCTTCTTTATTGATAAAGGGTTCTTAACAAAAGGCGAAAAAAAAAAAGTGTAATATTCAGAATTCAACCGTATTTTAAACTAGGACCTGGACAGAAATATGCACATACCATTTGAAGTTGTTCAGACACCAGTCTATCTTGTTTATTATTCAGTGTTTGTCATCTGTCTATAGAACAAATATGTGAAAAATGAAAAGGATTCAGTGCCTTTCAATAATCAAAACAGAGTGGAGAGAAGATGAACGAGAAGGAAGTAAGTGTGAAAACAGATGGAGAGAAAGAAAGAGGGAGCCAAACATTAGTCATTTCTAGAAAGGACTGCATTGGTAACATCCAGTGCTCATCAGTGGGAAGCATAACAATGTCACCAAGAACTTCAATTATAATGTCTACTCACATGGAGCAACAAAATATTTATAGGCATGGTTGAGAAAATAACCTCAACTTCTATTTATGATCTGGTAAAGGCCACTGAGCGTAAGAATACGATGGACTGCAGATTATTTCCTCAGTCCACACTTCGAGTGGCGACCTGCATTGTAGCGCTAAATTGCCCAGAATAAGGTCACTTTCGTTCTTTGTTATGTAGCATATTGAACAGATTTTATCATTTGGCAATGTATATTTACTGTGTGGGGACTAAATGCATATACAGGTGCATCTACATAAATTAGAATATCATTGGAAAGTTTATTCAAAAAGTGAAACTCGTATGTTATATACAGTACAGACCAAAAGTTTGGACACACCCTCTCATTCAAAGAGGTTGAATTTGTATTATGGCAAGAAAAAAGCAGCTAAGTGAAGAAAAAACGAGTGACCATCATTACTTTAAGAAATGAAGGTCAGTCAGTCCGAAAAATTGGGAAAACTTTGAAAGTGTCCCCAAGTGCAGTCACAAAAACCATCAAGCGCTACAAAGAAACTGGCTCACATGCGGACCGCCCCAGGAAAGGAAGACCAAGAGTCACCTCTGCTGCGGAGGATAAGTTCATCCAAGTCACCAGCGTCAGAAATCGCAGGTTAACAGCAGCTCAGATCAGAGATCAGGTCAATGCCACACAGAGTTCTAGCAGCAGACACATCACTAGAACCACTGTTAAGAGGAGACTGTGTGAATCAGGCCTTCATGGTAGAATATCTGCTAGGAAACCACTGCTAAGGACAGGCAACAAGCAGAAGAGCCTTGTTTGGGCTAAAGAACACAATAAAGAAAACTCTTTGAATGAGATTTTGATGATTATGGCTAACAGTTAATGAAAACCCAAAATTTTATCTCAGAAAATCTCAGAAATTTAGCATATAAAAATATTGTGAGAAGTTCAGTATTTGAGACTCATGGCTGACTCTAATCAGCTAATTGCCATTGCCATCAAAACACCTGCAAGGGTTTTCTGAGCTTTTAAATGGTCTCTCAGTCTGGTTCAGTAGGCCGGCTGTTCACAGAGTGCTGTATCCAGGAACATTAATTCAGAGTTGAATGGTAGGAAAAAATGTGATAAAAAAAGGTGCACAAGCAACAGAGATGAATACATCCTTGAGAGGATTGTGAAACAAAGCCCATTCAACTAGAGTTGGACTGCAACTAGAGTCAGTGCTTCAAAGGCTACCGTGCAAAGACGTATCCAGGACATGGGCTACAACTGTCTCATTCCTTATGTCAAGCCACTCTTGAACCAGAAACAACGTCGGAGGCATTTTATTTGGAAATCAAGGTCCCAGAGTCTGGAGGAAGTAAGGAGTTCCGAATCAAAGTTGCTTGGGATCCAATGTTTGCAAGGTCAGTGGTGGTTTGGGCAGCTGTGTCATCTGCTGGTTTTATCCACTGTGTTTTATCACCTCCAAGGTCAGCGCAGCCGTCTACCAGGAAGTTTTAAAGCACTTTCATGCTTTCCTCTGCTGACCAACCTCATGGAGATTCTGATTTCATTTTCCAGCGGGGTTTGGCACCAAAAGTACCAATATCTGGTTTAAGGATCATGGTATCCCTGTGCTTAAAAGGCCAGCAAAATCGCCCGACCTAAACCCCATAGACAATCTGTGGGGTATTGTGAAGAGGAAAATGCGAGACACCAGAACCAACAATGTAGAAGAGCTGAAGGCCGCTATCAGAGCAATCTAGGCTTCCTTAACACCTCGGCAGTGCCACAGACCGATCTCCTGCATGCCACACTGCATTGAATTGAGTGCACCCGAAGTATTAATTTTGAAAAAAAAATTTTTTTTATTGGACTTAAGTAATATTATAATTTTCTGAGGTACTGAATTTTGGGTTAGGTATAAGCCATAATCATCAAAATCTAAAGAAATGTGTGTAATGTATTTATATAATATATGTTTCACTTTTTGATTTGAATTACTGAAATAAATATGTTTTAATTTATATATACTTACATAAGGAACACCTGTAGCTTATTTATGCAGTTATCCAATCAGCCAATCATGTGGCAACAATGCAGTGCATAAAATCATTAAGGTACAGGTAAGGTGCTTCAAGTAGTGTTTACATCAGAATGGAGAAAAAACTATGCAAGCTTTAGAGTCTTCAGGCAATGGTCCAATAAGCATATAACCTTGAGTAAGTGACCAGTGGTTGGACATGTTGTTGTATATAATAGATAAGAGAAATCAATGGAAAATGGCCAGATTAGGTGGGCTACCAGGACGTATATAGTAACTTATGTAAGCACTCATTGCAGCTGGTTTGAGCAGAAAATCATCTCAGCAAGCACATAATGATAAAAATCGAGGTAAACAGGCTCCATCAACAGCAGATCACATCATACCTAGGTTTTGGGTTCCCCTTGTGTCAACAGGGTACCTTTGCAGGGCTTCTGGGGGTATGCTGTGGTGTCTGGGACCATGGGTTGTGGACTGGGGGACCTTCATGGATCAGACCTTGGACTCTCTGCCTGCTGATCCCTGTGTGTGAGGTGCAGTGGTGCACTGGGTGTTCTGGTGCCCTTCTATCATAGTCAGCATTGACTTTTTTGGCGATTTGTGCTGCCTTGGCTTCTCTGTGGGACTGGACTTTATGGACTATCCTTTGGTTCCTGAGTGACATGGATGAGGCTTGGATGTTCATGATCTTCTCAACTGTTTGCTGGTGTATAGTTGGTAATTAACGTTGTTCAGTTCATGTTTCATGATGTCATGGCTAATCGGTGTACAAATATTTTTTAGATGTTCCTTTGCTGGCTTGATTAGTCTGCTATAAAAGTCCGCTCATATTGAAACTGATTTTGCCCTTTAGTTCCACATTCCACTGTTTTCAAACACATCAGCACTGTGTGACAAGGGCCTCCCTTCCCTGAAAATACTGCAGGGGTCACTGACTCACTGTGTTATCTGTGGTGAAGAATGTTCCAGGCGCAGCAGAGCTCAGTATGACTTTGTAGAAATGCAGAGCCGTGCTGTGGAGAGTTGCTGGCTGTTGAGTGAGAAGCAGCAGGCAGGGAGGGTGGGCTCGAGCTGAAAGAGTCCAGTGCAGTTCTTATTAGCATTCACCACACACTGTCACCTGAATGGAGGAGAGTTAAATGAAATGAGTCTGCAAATTCGCTGATTTCGTGCAGAGGCTGGAGACAAAAAGACATCAGCAGCTCTAGAGCACCATTAATGTGAATATAGAAGTGGTGACGTGACACTTTTGCTATTAATAGGATTCGGCGTAATCAGCCCTCTGTGTTTTGGAATTGATATGACTTTAGGAAGCTCCGAATATGAATACATATATTTTTCAATTACTGTGTATTAAAACTAATTAGTGTCCAGTGTGAAGCAATAGTTTCCTGATTCTGCAACAGTCTGTTGCACAACTGATGCACAACACCAGACTATCATAGGTCTGGGGATACCATGTTTTTTATTATTATTTTTAACTGTATTCCCTCCCACATGCTAGGAAACACCCAAGGCATAGAGCAGAGTACACCCTGGATTGGAAGCCACCTCATCACAGGACACAAGCATACATACTCACAAACCCAGTAATGCACTGATCATACACTCAGCCATGCACTATGGCTAATTTGGAAAGGCCAGAAAGCAAGCAGCTTGTATTAGTAGATTAGCAAGTGAATTGAGTTTAAACAATATTCAGATGACTTATTTGTCCGTATTTGTGACATTTGAATTGACTGAAAACAATCCTGAGCACATCCGTTCATCCATCCATTATCTATACTGCTTACCTCTGTGTGGGATTAAGAGGGTGGGGGCCTGAAGCCAATCTTAGAGAACAAAGTGAGGTACACTCAAGATAGGCTGGCAAACCATCTCACAAGCACGCACTCACACAAGCACGCACGCACGCACACACACACACACACACACACCAATAGGCCTACAGCGCCTGTCTTTGGACTGTGTGAGATTCAAACCCAGAGTTGTGACCCAAAGACAATCATTATTTAACTTTAACTTTTATTTAAATAAAAGTAATATTAACAGGAACAAAATTGTAAATGTTATAAAATTACATGTGTACAATTATGCAAAAAAAGCACCATAAATTATAATATAAGCTATTCTAAGTTGGAAGCACATTAAGACATGGTGTATCTCGATCCGAATAAAACTCATCGACCCATCGGCTTAGCTAGTGTTAAAGAGTTTAAAAAAAGAAAAAGAAAAACATATGGATAAAATAGTAGTTGCTTAAAAATTAGATTTCTCTCAGAGAGCTCAACCTAGAACCTGGTGCTATAGTGTACTGAAATGTATCCAGATTGAATCATGTGTGATACAGCATATTAATGATCATTTAAACACACTACCTGAACATTGTGTCATTTAATTGTAATTTTAGAATTTCTCATTGTCTGATGTTGCTTTTCTGTATACCTGTAGCAGAGCTCAGAATTGGAGGGTGTGTCACGAGTCCGAGTGACCAGCAGGAGGAGTCCACAGAAGGTCGAGAGAGTGGCTGGGCTCGTGTGCCTTTCCCATGTGGAAACACCCAAGGTTGGTGGCAAACCGCGGGGTAATTCGAATGGGTGTTAGATGCCGTTTGAGAATTACTGGAATCCCTTCAAGAAAGGTTCAATGTTTTGACGTTTACAATAACTGCAGTCTGGAGAAGAATACTGGATTGCACAAAAACATTATAGGCTTGGTCTATGAAGTGGTTAACTTTTTATCAAATGCCAGTTCTGTTGTGAGGATAGAATTACCTAAACTTCTACTTTAATTTCGCAAGGACATGCTTTGTGATTAACAAGTTTATTCAACTAGTTACTGTTTTGATGGTTTGATGAGAATGAAATAAATTTAGTGGATCAGATTTATAAACTTTCAGCAGTCATCAAAACAGTGTACTTGAATTAAAAATGCTATTATGTACTTTTAATATTTACTAGGCCTAAATTTTTTTTGTCTTGGTGGTTTGGGATGTAAGGTAATGAATGAAACAAATTGCTATTTTCGCATTAGATAGTAAAACTAGGCTAATAACACAAGCTGCTCTTTTGGCCAAAAACCATCACAATGTCAAAGTTGTCTGAGATGTCACTGTTTTCTTTAATGATTTAAAGACATCATGGTTAAGTTGCAGTGTATCATGGCAGATCTCATTTTCACATGCCTTCCCAATCACAACACACCCAGAGGCACATGGCAGCACAATGCCTGCAGGCGCTGGCTTTTGAGACGAGTGGAGAACTGAGTAAGGGGTGTGGGAGTGTGGAGGAGGACGAGGAGTGTGCAGTGGTCTCAGCTCGTGTTGTTGGATTGCTCTGCCTTTTAAAGCGTCATTTCTCTACATTAATATCCTATGGCTGATAATGCAATGCACATTATGTTGAGAGAAAAGCTGGATGATGCTGAGACGGATGTAGTGTCGTGTCAGGTTTCTCACATGTGTATGGAAAATTGAGGATACAAGGTGCAGTGTAAGGATGGAGAGAAGTACATATAAAGAAGGAGCAGCAGAAATACAGAGAGAAAAATAAAGTGGGGGAGGATGGAAGGAATGAGCCGAATGAGAGGCGAGGGCCGGTGCAGTGCAACGCAGTCAGAGCTGGAACGGACACCCAGAGCTCAGCCTTCCGCAGGTTGCCATGGAAACCACATTCCTCCCTCTGCTTGCATCCCCACAGACTGACTGCCTCGCTTTCTCTCCCTCCCTCTGTCTGTTTTCCAGTCTCTCTTTCTCATCTCTGTACCTTACGCAGTCATATGTGTTCACAGTACAACATGGCCAAAAATACACCACCGAAACTGTAATATGCATGGACAAGATAGACTAAATAAACAGTCCTAGTTAAAAAAAAATCTATGCTAGGTAAGTATTATCCATTATAATTTATGCACAGTGAATGTTTTTGTACTCAAAATAATCTTCCCCATTCCTAGATCTTTGTGTCCCTAAGTACAGATTGTTCTTGTCATAGTTCCACACATTTCTATTCCATTCATTTATCACTTATCATTAGCATTCTGCAAGTATTGTACTAAGCTTTTCTATATGTTCCCTTATGGTGACTGTACCTCACTCCTGTCTTTTGCTTAGCTTCAGAAATATTCTTATTAAATATCCTTTTCACTCGATGTTCTTAATTCCCAGTCACTATCCATGAACCTCTTACCCCCCCCCCCCCTCGTTTTCCTTCGTCACTATCTTTCGTTTTCTATAGCTCCCCCCTATCATTAGACCATCACTCACATGTGCGATGTTTGGTACAGCAGCTGTTTTCTACCACCAGTTCTATTAATAGGAGTCACAGCCTTCGTAGGCGCTTTTGTTTAGGGTCTCGGAGAGCGTGCCATGTGGGAGCCATGACAGAATCTTTGGGTTTATAGCGTCATGTTCCTACCTTTAGCTGCCCCTGAAACACTTGAGTATGATTGAATTGCATGAGGTCAGCACAGTGGGAAGAAAATTGGTTAAACAAAGCATTTCCCACACTGCTACCTATTCACTGAACACTACAGGATGATAGGCATTAATATCTGTGACATATCCTTGTGCTGTATTTTATGCAGACTTGCCTCTGCATTTTATTCAAATGATGCTTAGTAATGGTGCTACTGCCCCTTTAAGTCTGCCTGTGCCTTATCTTACCTTATTTGGGCATGCATCCTGTTAGGTGGTTAGAGAGAAGTCACATGGCCTGCTGTGAGAATGCACAAAAATTCCAGAAATGTTCTATAGATCTCATCTGTGTGAGTGTGTATATTGAAGGTTTGAGGTATAACTGTTTATGTCGTTTTATTAAGCTTATTTTTGGCCAAAGATCTGTCATCCCCCTGAAGTCATATGAATTTGTACAGTACTATGATTTATGAATTGGTAAACCTTCCATAGAAATCTATTAAGGTTAAAATAGCTATGCTTATGATAGCTATGCTATGTTATATTCACACAATTTATCAGAGCTAGAGTATCCCTATTTTCAGGATTATTTTCTAAACAGGCATGACTAGTTGATCTACGAATTAGGCTACTTAGTGTAGGTAATAGCATCAAAATATAGTGTTCACTGTAAAATGTTAAAACATGGATCTATATATATATATATATACTATAGGAAGACGTTATTTTTATCTAGATCTGTATAAATGCTTATTTCCACATTATAAAGCAGTACAAATGGCATAAAACATATGTGCTTTCATAAAAATCCCATTCTAGATTTAACCTCACCCCTTGCTGTTTTAATAACCTCCACTCTTCTAAGAAGTCCTTCCACTAGATTTTGGAGCATGGCTGTAGATTTGCTCATTCAGCCACAAAAGCATTAAGCATTTGTTATATTGTCAGGTGATCCCAACATGGAACACTTATGATCCCAAAACAATCGGTTGCCATGAGCGCAAAAATGCCCATGTTCTCAGGGTGGGAGGGGAGGCATACACCCTCTCACTTGTCAATCACAGACACACAAGCCAATCAGTGCCATTTCTGAAGTCATGCATGTGGAGTAAGGTGCCTGGTATTTTCCTCCAGATGTTAAACATTGTGACGCAGTGCCTAAATGTAATTAAATTGATATTTGCCCTCATTTCCCCTCTCTCCATGCAACCTTTTTATATCACAACTGATTGTCTGCGCTGCAAACATAGCTGCAAACATAGGCACTTTTTATATTTTTATATTATATAATCTTTGAAGGAGTAGGACTTTTTTCCCTAGAGGTACTAGAAACACCCACATGCATTCACACACTAAGAGATGTAACAAGCCCCATGACCTAATGCAACAATGTTATGTTTTAGTATAATCGTGATCCGCTTCTCCGTTTTCTCTGCTAATTTGCTTCTTCAATTGTAAAAATCATGAAGATTTAAATTGTGCTTCTGTGAAGAGTAAGAAAAACTGTGCACGCCTGTATGGGAGACATCTGTAGATGAGAGCTAGGAAGAAGGGAAAAGGAAAGAAGAGAAGGAGTCATGTGGCCTGGGATGGGTATGCTTGCATCGTCATTTTTAGCTGCAAGACACCAGCCGTATATAAACTGTATTCAGATGGGCAAGCTTCCTGGTAGTGGAGTAGATTTGTTTAATAGGATTGCAAAGTCAGCATAATATCTCTTTGTCAAAATTAGACTAGACTAAATAAATAATCTAATTAGTATCTAGGAGTTTTGGCACGATGGCATTATCATTGGTTGGGTAATGCTGTTGTTTCACATCTTCAGGGGTTCCAGTTCAGGCCTGAGCTGGGGTTTGAGTGGAGTTTTGTTCTACCAGTGTCCATGTGGCTTTCTTTTCGGTTCCCTCTATCCTCCCTCCTCCAAAAAAGTATGAATTATGAATAGAGTGATAACTAACTATGTTAAATGCCCTTAGGTTTGGATGTGTATGTATGATAGCCATTCATCTCATCTCAATACAGTAGTTGAATGGCTCACCAAGACCCTGATAGATATACAAAAGGTAATATAGATGATGATGATGACGACCAAATGGGCTAGATTTTCAAATATATGTACAGTACAATCAGATTTTTAACTATTAAGAGGAAAATATTTTAAATTTACCAAATCATCCTACATACAGCAGGTGACTTTATGTACTCACTGTAATTTGACTTTTTTTTTTTAGATGAATTAACCAAAATGTGTTAGACCTTAGAAATTACTGTAAAGTCAGGTTTGGGCCTACAACAGAATGCCAATTCTCTTAATATCCGCTTGATGTTTTTGCACTCTATAATAATTCATATATTAAAATGACTACATGAAAGGTTCACCAGAATTATCCTAATTTGACCACCTTAACTCTTAAAGCTTTCATCTGGATACTAAAAGGAACACTATTTCTTTTTTGGAGTCAGCATTTGATGAGTGTTGGAATCTCTGCATCTTCAGTCTGTCTGTGTGCCTGTGATCAGTTTTACGGAGCGCTGCGCCTTTAAGAGCAGCCACTGAAACAACGAGTCCTGGTGGTGCTGCTGCTGATAGCCATGCTGTAAGTTGATTGGCTGAGCCTCTCAGATCTGAGGTGCTGGAGGGATGCTGCTACGCATCTCTCTCCCCCTCTCTGTCTTGCTTCCTCTCTCTCTCTCTCTCTCTCTCTCTCTCTCTCTCGCTTGCTTGCTTGCATCCTCTGTATAATCCTCATTTAGGGCAAGCGAACTGAGAGGCAATTCAGTGCTCAGCTCCTTCCTGCAGGCTGAGAAAAGAGAGAGGAGGAAAGAAAACGTTTCCCATCACAGGAGGAAGATAAAGAGGAAATCGGGCTGGTAAAAGAAGAAAAAAAAGAGGAAGATTTGATCACGGATATTGATCATAGATATATATACAAATTGTTTATTATATATATTTGTACACACGCATATAGATATATATATATGTGTATATATACATTATATACTTGTATATAACTGTGTATTTGTGCTTGTCCCTTTATATTAATATTTTTATATGTATTTGTGTGTGTGTAAATATATACATATATAAACAAATGAATTTATATATCTATGAATTTATTTACTTACCACTGTGAAGCAAGACAGTCAAAAAGAAAGTTCCGTCATCGGGGCTGGTCTCTGATTGAGAGATCATATACAGTATTTTCATCTTTCCCTTCCACGTTTTTTTACATCGAAGGGAGGAAGACTATAGTCCTTTTTGTATTACTTGTTTTGTGGCTGATACCTCCTCACCTCCTTTTCCGGATTGGGAGGAACAAAGTGGGAGATAACAGGGCTTAGAAGACAGTGAGATTCCTGTGATTTTTGTGCTTTCCACCAGCACTGCTGTTCTCTGAGCCGAGCAGCATTGCGTGCTGTTTTTGATTCGAGGAGGCAGCAGCAGTAAGAGACTGTGAGAAGATCACCACGTCGTGTGAGCCAGTCAGCATGCACAAACACCACCACTGTTGCAAGTGCCCAGAATGCTATGAGGTGACGCGCATGGCTGCCCTGCGCAGAATGGACGCCCCAGCTTACGGAGACTGGCAGCCGGAACCCTATGGATATCCGGCCAGCTATGGAGGTGGCCAGACCTTACCGCCCCAAACCTCGGGTGGAGGAGCAGGCATGGGCGGAGGGGGCACACTGGGCAGAAGTAAAGGGAAAAAGATGTCAGCCGGGGGCCCTGGAGGCCCCACTCCCATGAGCCAGTCCAAGGGTGGCCCCAAGGTAAATGGCAACAACTCGGGAGGGCAAGGTGGATGGTGGCCAGAATGCACCTGTACCAATCGGGACTGGTATGACCAGGTAAATGCATTTGTCGTGCTTGATAGACTGCCCGTGCCAGTGGGGGCGTTGAAAGGAGGCAGCTGGTGTATGAGGTTGCTAGGTTGGCGCTCTTGTATTTACAGGAGCTCATCCTTCTGCTGGAAGTCTGTTTTGCCACTGTCAAAATCAAGTCTGTGTCAAATCCCTGTTAATAAGTGGCTTTTGTAGTACAGATGTTTCCTGGGCTGGTGAGTGAAGAATTTCATGGCTGTTTGTTTGGTGGAGAAGATGGAGGAGGGGAGTGACAGGATGCTGAGTGGCTTCCTTTAAAAATCTCTCTGAATAGGATGCACAGTTGAGGTGTTATGCATATTAGCATCTTGGTATCTATGGATGCTTAAGATGATATTGCACAAGATGCAATAACCTTGCATTCAATAAAAATTTTGATTGATTATCAAAATGTGTCTAAGATTGTATGAATCCTTTTGTTGCCTGTATGAGGGAGTGCAAATCAGAAAAAATAGGAACATGGACTTTAATTAAATAACGTGTATGTGCATGCGTGTGTGGTTGTGTGTGTGTATGTGCGCGCGTTTGTGTGTGTGTGAGAGAGAAAGAGAGCATGGGTGGGGGAAGGGTCACTGCTAATGTAAGAAATGAAAGAACAACCACTTATGTGAGCAACAGTGTACATGTATGCACATTGCATACAAACCTGTCATGCCTGTTAGGTTCGGGACTGTTTCAGTCTCTATATTTTGAGTGACTAAGGGAAGGTGAGAGAGCAGACAGCAGAAGAACAGGAGTAACATGGAGGGTGATGTATCTGTGGTTACCAGAGAATGTGAGAGAACCCACCAAGCAATGGGAAGAAAACGTGATGGGGGAGAAATGGGGAAAAAAATTCGAGCAGCTGCCACAGATCTGTTTTCTCGGTCTGAATGGACATCATGTCCTAAGCTGCATAAAAATAATTCATAATCACAGGATGTCCTCTGGTAATTTGTCAAATATAAATAGTTTTAATTATTTTAAATCATTCTTATACGTTTAACATTCACCAAATAAAATGTTGGTTATGCAGTGGCCTAGTGGTCAGTTTTTGGAAAATGTGTTTAAGAGGGATTAGTGAGTTGTTTGTTAAAATGGATGGTGGTTAAGTATAATACAGCGTCTTCTAGGATTGAAATGCCTCTGTCAGGGTGGATACTGTACACCATTTGACTGGATATCCTGATGTCATCTTGCCTGTCAGGTTCGAAGAGGATGCTCTTTAGCTTTGAAGACTGCCTTACTCACCGATTGTAAATGTAAATTAATCGGTTAGAATCTAAAATGACATCGTTATAAAGTCATTCTTTATATCCTGTACCAGACACATAACAAATGTAGAGATGCGATAGAACAATTTCCATGGAAAAATGGCAGCAATAGTGGTGAAATGTTGAGAAAGAAAGGAATATGCTCATAAAAGCAGCTAGCCAACCAGGAGGGGGAGGGGGTTATGTAAGATCAGGCGGTTGCAGGAGATGCGTAGAGAGCAGCCATGTAGCCATGAACCAGCATCTGTCCCAGCGTCTGTAGGGCAACAGTTTATAGCCTACTAGCTCAAATTAGGGTGAATGCTGTGCTTGCATTGCATAATATTCACCATTTTCGTTTTTGTTTCTTATATAATTTCAAATGCTGTATGATTTACTCTCAGGGCTTCACTGTTATACGAAGCTAGATAAATACAGCCTTTTTTTTTTTTTTTTGGTACACTGACACAGGGGTGGGAGCCTCTTCCTCACCGTGCACGTTCATTTAACTAAACAGAAGCAGTAGATTCTCTCTTGCAGTAGAGGCTCTTTCATACGGGTAGGTGGGACAGAGCCCCACCATGTACAGTATATATCAGCCGTTTAATAACCGCTAATCTTCATAAACTCACATACAAATTAAATAACTAAAAATAATGTGTCTGTTAGACTGACATCAGCAGATGTTCCTTGCATTTGCTGGCCTTTTCGGATGCTGTGAATTTTGTGAAATAAATATGGTCATAATGCATACTGCATCATTAAACTCATTGTCATGCTCATGAAAGCCGCTTTGTGACATGGTGCATTGTCATGCTGGACGTAGCCGTTAAAAATAGTAAATTACAGCCATGAGGGGATGCAGTAATAATACTCAAAACCTGTCATTCAAGCCATAATTGCTTGGTATTGAAAGGCCCAAAGTATGACAAGAAAACATTCCCAACACCCTTACACCACCTCCACCAGCCTGGACTGTTGACACAGAGGCATTTTGGGTCCATGGATTCATACCATTGGTGCCAAATTATAACCTTACTATCTGTCTATACATTAGCAGAAATTGAGATTCATCAGACCAGACTACAGCTGTCCAGTTTTGTTGAGCCTTTGCCCACTGCAGCCTCTTGGCAGAGAGAAGTGAAACCTGATGTGGTCTTCTGCTGTTGTAGCCCATCCACCTAGAGGTTTGATATGTTGAGCATGCTGATCTGCTCGTCACAGTTGGAAAGAATGGTTAACTTACTTTATGGTTATCTTCTTTACTTTAGCCTTTCTGTCAGATTGAACCAGTCTGGGCATTTCCTATTGTCCTCTCTCATTGACGAGGAGTTTCTGTCATCAGAACTACAGCTCACCGGATGTTTTTTTTTTTTGTGTGTG
This sequence comes from Clarias macrocephalus, assembly GCA_011419295.1. Taxonomy (NCBI): domain Eukaryota; kingdom Metazoa; phylum Chordata; class Actinopteri; order Siluriformes; family Clariidae; genus Clarias; species Clarias macrocephalus. The sequence continues at coordinate 3,772 of JAAGKR010007976.1, read as the reverse complement.
TGTGTGTGTGTGTGTGTGTGTGTGTGTGTGTGTGTGTGTGTGTGTGTGTGTGTGTTATAATGGTCATAATGGTCATAAAAATCCTAGGAGACCAGCAGTTATAGAAATACTCAGTCTGCCACTAACATTCTTGGCAGTGTCAAAATCAATGAGCTCATATTTACACTCACAATTTTTTTTTGGTGTTTGATATAAAGATTGCTGATGGTTTTATGCACTGCACTGCTCTCATACGATTGGCTGATTAGATTACTGCATGAATGTGTAATTGTACTGGTGTTCTTATAAAATGGCAACGAGTGTGTATGTTTTATGTTTAATGATGACCTGTGACACAGGTGGAGATAACCCATGACAAACACAGTTCTAGATATGATTCCCACTGTAATGTAAGGTCTGCTACACTATAGCGGGCCATGTTGAATTATTGCTGCTGCGGGTGGTGAAGACTTATTTGGTAGTTTTTTGTTATTATCGCAGTAGTAGTTTTGTATTTGATGTTTGTCTCTGCAACGAGGCTTACAATTCTTAAAATGTTTATCTGGGTGGCTGTGCTGCACAAATAACCCGTTATAAAAATGTAGGTGTGTAAACATGGTGGAAACGCAGTTCAGGACAATTATTGGCACATTGTGTTGCAACAGTGTGTGTGTCTTCATGACATGACTATAAAATAAAGAAAGGCCAATGTGTAAGTGCTACATTTCACACCATGTTTATATTCTTGCAAAAAGCTTTTAATCGTTGCTTGAAGTTGAGAAACAACTTGTAACAGGCCTTTCAAGAGAGTCTATCATAGGGGACTTTGGGTACGAGGCGGGTTACATTCTGGACGGGGTGCTAATCCATCATGTGCGCTCATTCACACAGTACGGGCAATTAGGGAAAGTCAATCAGCCTAATCTGCATGTCTATGAACTGTTGGAGGAAAACCTGAGTATTCGGAGGAAACCCACCAAGCATGCAAACCCCATAGACCTGAGGTGGGAATTGAACCCTGACCCTGGAGACGCAAGGAGACAGTGCTAACCACTTAGACACTGTGCTGCTAAAACCATATTTTCTGTATTATAGATGATATATAGGTTTTTACTTATTCTCTTTGTGCTTCTCTGCCTGGGTCACAAACAGTGAACTGTTTCCTGTTATCATGGATATAGATGTGCTTTACAATGATTACCTTTAGAATAATATAAGTATGATACATAAGCTTAGATTTGTCTTTATTTTGGCTGGCCTAGAGTTAAAATGTTGTTTCTTTGGTTAATATGATAATAGATTATATTAATGGATTTCTCTATGCGTTTATCAAGATGTATCCTTACTTAAAGATATGTTTACTTAATCACCCTCAAAATAATCTTAAACAGGGATGTATTCATAAAATACCGTCGGCTTTTACTGCTTTGGTTTCTTACATCAGTAAAAATGAAAACTGACTGCACAACAGTGTTAAATGAACACCCAAATTGTTTAATATTTGATATTTATTCAACAGTAATTGAATTTTCTTTTCAGTCAGGCTGGGTTGAGCTGCAGCTAAAAACTATACAGGAAATGTGATACTAGCCTTGTATCTTATTATTACTACACTTAGAGGATATTATTTTTATTATCTCGGTTAACATTTTAACATAAAAAATTCCGCAGAAAAATCCTGCCATGTGTATGTACTGCATGCTATTTGTGAGATTACCGCATAAATGTCAATAAATATGTGACACCTTAAATACCAGTCATAAGCTTTGGTAAAAGTCGTAAAAATATCAATTCTAAATACACGATTTTACTGTTCATCACCGTGTTTCTGTAATAAACAGACAGTGTGCACCTTGCTGTGTATATGATTTGTGGTGGAGAATACATTAGAAATAATCAGTGAGAACATGGGCATGTGAGCAATCAGACAAGATAATCAGTCAAATCATGTAAGGAATCAAACAATCTAAGGATCCTTCATTTAAGCCCATGATTAAAATAAGCTCTCAGACTTGAAGTGCCCGCATTGCAGAACTTATTACATGGATTCTGCATATTTGTAGCCACCCCCCCCCCCCCAAAAAAAAATTAATTAATTAAAATGATGAAAAAAATGTGTTTCTCAAGAAAGGGGAGCTGATTTTGTCATTTCATAAAACAGTAAAAAAAAATTATAACCAGAACAAGATAATAAAAAAGCTTTTCAGTTTCTAAAGGACAACATCTAAAGTGTCACAGATGACCCAGGCAAATCATGAGTGAGGAAACTGTAAAATACATGACTACCTTGTGGAGTAATTGAAATTACGCAGGCAAAGCTATATGCTGGATATACAGGTATATCGATATGTTTTAAAGAACATAATGTAAATTAAATAAAATGTCATGTGCAAGCACCTTACATTGTTCTCTCATTTTTAAACAGAAGAAGAAAACTTCACACGTCACATATTCTTTATGATGCAAAAATTATTTTCATCACATATCCCATCTTGTTAGGAAATTGGGATTAGAGTGCAGGGTCAGCCATGATCAGCCATGATATGATACTCTTGGAGCAGGGAGCATGCTCAGTGGCCGAACCTTTATAGCTTGGTGGTGCTGGGGCTTGAACTTCCGATCTTATGAGCCTTAACCATTGCATTGGACACCATGCGCTGCAGGAATTGTTCAGACAACTGCAATGTTTATACTGTACATTCTAGTAGGACTTTGTCCTTCCCTGTTCATTTGCTGAATCTCCTCTCCCTTGGTGTTCCTGTACCTTGTGTTTTACAAATTAAGCACTGTTTGTGGATGCATATAAATGCAGCCCTTTCTCCCATGCATAACTGAGCTACCAGTATCATTGTGGTCTTTCTCTTTCCTTCAGAAATGTTGCTTTTCCTCGCTAATGCTCAGGCACCAAGCCGATGTTGCCATGGTAACATGAGGGAGATCATCAGAATTTTTAATGCTGTTTTACAGACTTACAGATTTTTTTTTTCTCAAGCTTTATGTTTTATGTAGTGGCTTTTGTATCTACAATTAACTTTCCAATGGCACAATTGCTATACAGCCTATATGACCATACATATGAATTTGTAGTTAATTACATAATTATTAACATAATTATTTATGTTGTATACTTAAATGCAGACATGCACATATGTCATATATATACAGTACATACTGCAAGTCAAAGATTTGGACTCACCTTTTAATTCCATGATGGATGCTTATGTTTTCAAAGCTGAAGGCATCCAAAATATGCAATAATCCCATTTGAACAGGTGATATTAAGATTTGTCTACTACTTATGCTTTGTAAAGTCTTCATAATGGCTCTAATCTGAGGTGCTGTAAATTGGCAATTGCTAAGGCTGGTAACTCTAAATGGACTTCTTCTCTGCAGCAGAGGTAAGCTGTAGTCTTGGCATGTCTTCATCATGGCGCTCGATGGATGTTACAAATGCACTTGACCTTACTGTTCTTGCAATAATAGTTACCATTATTTTTGTTGTTATTTAATTTCCCAATGCCATCCGTGCTATTTCATAGTTTTGAAAATAAAAATCCAGTATTGTTCCAGAATGTAGAAAAAAAAATCCAAACTTGTGTCCAAACATTTGACTGATATGTGAAATCTTTGATTGATATTGAATGTACAGTAAATATAATATACACATAAACATTATCCATTGTGGTACGAGGCTTTGTTGTATGGCTCTAATGTCCGTTGTATTCTGTGGAGTACTGCACCAGTAAGGGACCAGAAGATTTCCTTGGACATGCATTTATCACCACTAACTAAT
>JAAGKR010007975.1:16243-33674 GCA_011419295.1 Clarias macrocephalus | reverse complement strand
GCATCATTTTTTTCCTTCATGTGTCACTTTCATGTGTGGGTTTCATCCCAAAGTACGAAGACATGCAGATTAGGCTAGATACTATTCTCAGTGCTAGCACCTCGTCCAGGATGTACCCAGCCTCCTGGGACACTGTACACAATAACAGATAGAGAACGAATGCGAATGAGTGAGAGTAAGTGAGTTATTAGATATAGAGCACCTTAACGAAAACTGGAATCTTTTCTGCACACACTGACTGTACTGAAACTTTACTGCCCCCTGGTGCCCAAATGTACTATAACTCCTTCAAACAGGTTCTATGACCGGAGGTACCAAAGTGAGGTAAATGTAATACTCCAGGACGCCATTTCCTGGGAGGGCAAGAATAGAAGTTGATCTTTGACAGATGATACAATGTGAAGATGATGTAGATACAGGTGGCAGAGGAGAACCAACCAAGAATTAGTTCTACATACAACAGTACATCAATTCCATAATTACATATACACTATAATAAAATACAATCAAAATATATCATTGGCAACATGGCTGGAACTATTTCTATGGACACAAACGTTCACACCTCTGTAGTTTCTGATTTTGCCCATGTAAACTGGCTTTGACAGTAAAGACAAGGGGGGAAATGCTTCTTTAGTTCTAGTTCTGGACACTAAAACTTCATTTTGCATTGTCACCATTTGCTCCATAAAAGCAGTAAAAGCAAATATTAAAATTCACTCGTGCAGCATCTATCTACCGATCTTGCGTTCTGTATGGTTCTCTATTTTGGGGTGTATTCTGTGGAATTTGGGGACAATTCCATGTTTGAATAAGGATAATTCGAAGCAGAGTGCACTGTGGATAGCAATAAAATCACCGACTTGAGGCAGTAAAGTTTAAATCCACCCTGAGCAACTGGAATAAATCTTTGGCACACAAGGCCCGGCAGGTAAAGATTTCAAAGCCGCTGACCCGATCTAACAAACTTGGCATGGGAATTTGGAAAGGTGGAAAAATTTGGAAAAATGGATTTGCACCCCACCTTGTGCCCTACCGTAGTAACTCTCCCGAGAGCCCCATGCTCCTGCGACCAGAAGGTGGCAGTAATGCAGCATAGTGGACGTCAACTGCCTGTAAACACTATGAAAAGGAAGAACCGATAGGGCTCCTGATGGAGCTCTGTTATGTCAGAACATTCCATTAAAACCAAACCAGCTGCCTAAGGTCAAAATACAAGGACTACAGTTTTACCAGTTTTCTACTGACAAAAAGACAAATTTTAGGTTATCAGCAATCCTGCTAATCCTGCCTAAGACTCTCTTGGTTTAACATCAAAGGAAATGCTTTATTTTGAGGGAAATAAATCATTATTAACATGCATGTGTTATGTCATACAGTATAGATTAAAGCCTACTTAATGACCACATTTTTTTTAAATACAGATCTACAAGACTTCAACTTCATGTGTGCAGGGATGCTGGTCCTCAAGTGTATCGTCCACAGCCTGTAGAATGCTTGTAATCACACTCAGGATCAAGATGTCAGAGTTGCAGTCCACAACCTGCTGGGAAACGTAGTTTTTAACTGGCAGCACGTAGGACAATGGAATTCCCACCAGCTCGGCTGCTTTCTGCATCTGTGTACAAGCGATGGATGGACAAAAACAGTAAATTGATGAACAACTCAAGATCGTAAAATACAACAGTCAACAAGTCCAAAAGTTTCTTGCTTTGTACAGTATGTTATGTTCTCTACAAGAACACCATATACCTTATCCTGCACAGTTCGGCTGGAGTAGACATTCTTCAAATTCTCCTTTACCGCAAGGCAAACCTGGTCCACGTGAGTGAGCACAATCAGCTGAGGGATACCTGTAGAGTGTAAAAAGAAAAAAAAATATCATAAGTGACAACAATCATTTATCAACCTGAATCCTCACTAATGACGAACTGGGCGTACGAAAAACGTCTGATTATAAAACAGTAGGTGACAAACTGAAATTTGGCCTCTACAACCACGAACGTAAATGTATTTTATTTGGGATTTTATGTGATAGACCAAGACAAAGTGGCACATAATTGTGAAGGAAAAGGAAAACTTCACAAAAAATCTGAAAAGTATGGCACACATTTATATTCAGCCCCCTTTACTCCAATACTGCTAACTAAAATCCAGTGTTATAATATATTATATATTATATAATATATTATAATATATATGCAAAATGTATCTCCATATATATATATATATATATATATATATATATATATATATATATATTTTTTTTTTTATTAATATATATATTCCCAGATAACTCTTGTTATTTATTATTATTTTTTAAAGGTTTTTTAACTAAGTTTTAAATAATAACACAAATTATATTAAGCTATCACTAAATAGAATACTTTAATGAATATTTAGGGCCATTTTGTCTTGGAAATATTAACTTAAAGACTCACAGTACACATATTATTGAATGCCTCCTGATAACTGGAATTATCATGAAATAAATTAGGCCAAATTTTTTTCTTTTTTGTGCGTTTATTCTATTAACTATTAAATACAAAAATGCAATTGTTTATTTACACAAACAATTGCATCAAATATCTATTTTGTATATCATATGTAATTTCAGTATTTTTAAAAAAAATCTTTTTGTCTCTGTCTCTATGTTCTGATCAACTCCGTTACCTCTGGTATAAAAAGACTTGAAAATCTTTAAAGCATTCATAGAAAAAGCATGTGACTTTCACCAAGTCATGCCACTTGCTCTGGCGGGAAATTCTGGAAGGCATTGAGATATGCCAAAATTCTTCTCTCACTAATTTGTACTAAATGTTTAGGATGCACCAAGACTACAGTAATTATTTGTCAAATCTGTTGTTGCAGTGAATATTTCATTCACTTTTCAAAAAAGTATAATATCATGAAAATCCATAAAATTCAGTTTTTGATCATGCCACATGGTATCTGGTTCGAGGTTGCTCTTGAGCTAAAGCACAAAATGGTGGAAAAATGTCAACTCTGTTATTGCCAACTCTGTTAGTGGTTTAAAATGTCTAATGATAGCAGAGTTGACAAAGTGTAACAGAGTCAAATATTCCCAAATCACGTTTATCATCACATTCATCACATCGCATTTTGCATCACTTTAACGTGTTTATGGATTCTGGGTAATTTTACTGTAAATTATAAAATTTTTGTACATCTTTAGGAAGAAAGGAAATTGAATGATAAATGGTAAATGAAACTGCAAGCAGCAGAAAGGCAAAGCCAATACATGGCACGGCGAGATGCCGACTCTGCAAGGAAGGAAGAAAATGTATACAAAGTCAGAGAGAGATGGCACAAAAGAGAAAATGCAGGGCATTTTGTCTTTGGATAGTGGTGTATTATCAAATGTGATGGTGAGATTTATTTCGAGACCATTGTTGTGGTTAATGAGATAAAGTGACATGTGGAAAAAGTTGGGAGAAATCGCTTTTTCTGGCCAAACCATGAGGATACGTTGTGGTATCTTTTTGATGATGTCCTCAGAATCATCCTTCAACCAACCATAGTTGGTCAGAAATTGCCAATAACGAATATATACGCCAAAAACATATATTACGCCAATATATGTAGATATACAGTATATATAATATATAAACTAAAAGCACAGAATATAGTCTCTCTCACCCAGGTCTGATAGGGTGGCGTTTAGTTTCCTAAGTGTCGACTTCAGGCTGCTGGGGTATTTTGTCAACTTCGAGGCATCAAGTGTGAAGAGCACACAGTGAACCTGCTCATTTTTGGACGGCTTTGCATTGTAGCTGCTCACTGCGTCTGTGATTGGAGTGTCAGGCTGGAACTGGAGCAACAAAGTCAACAGTAAACTCTAAAGTCTTAAAAATGACCAACTTTTATTATTATTATTATTATTATTATTATTATTATTATTATTATTATTATCAACCACATACCATAGAAAGCAACGGTAACAAACTAAATCAAATCAGTAAATCATGTGCGGTTGGATTTCACTATGTTACAATGTATTTAAATGTATTTAACAATGTATCGTTCTTAATTTTTTAAAAATTGCTTAACCTTTTAACTTAATAAATGGAAAGCATTTTCAGCACACAGTAGCAATCTTAAAGCCAACTTCTACTCAGTGTCCAAAGCAGTACTGTACCTTGTATCCTTTTGGGATGTGGCCTTTGATGACCGCTAGAGCATCTGAGAAAGTGAGACCAGCAGTGTCATCATCTCCTAATGCCATCACATCACAGAGACTCAGGACAGTCGGGGAACCTCGTTTTTCTCCATGGATATCATAATTTGTCAGCTGAGTAAAAGATGAAATAAGTAGCATATTGTTTTCTATCTTGGGTAATTTTAGAACTACAACAATTTTACTGTGAACATTTCCACAACCTTCTTGGTGAACCCGTTTGCTGCAGTGCCGACGTTGGGCAGACGAACAATCCGCTTGTACATGGTGGATCTGATGGAGTTGATGAAGCAGGATTTCCCAGAACCCACTGGGCCCAAGAGCAAAGCCTTAACCTGAGACACTGGATAGTTAGCCGGCAGCTTGAAAGAGACAAATTCCTGCCTTAAGGCTTCCCTTGTCCTAAAGGCAATATAATAATATTGACATGTAATTTTCCACGTAGCCTACTTACAGGTAATGTTTATTTTTATTTAGTACAATTTCTATTTATATTGCCTGCATAAGAAGCAGATAAACACTTAAAATTATATATAAATTGATATTTCACATGATGTTTCATTTACATATAAAGATAATAATTTTCATCAAAAACATACTGTTTTCTCTTTATTCCCCTATAGATTTATTTCTTAGGTACTGTATGTGCACTGGAGTCGGTTATGGGAAGTAAACAATCAGGTGCAAGTTTGTTTTATAGAAAGGACTACAATGACATACAGGTATGGCTTTGCACAATTTATCAGTCCTTATCAAAAGAGTCACCACTGAACAGATATTGTTTAGGTTAAAGCAGCATTTCAGTTCTCTAATATATTATCTCTGATGGGTCTTTCGTATAACAGACATTTAAATAACAGTATGTTGTAAATTTACAAGTTTATAACTGATTTTGAATGAATAAATGAAATGAAAAAAGACTTGCGTATCTGTCCAGGACACTTCATTCCAAGGGGTTGGTAAAACATCAGCCACATCTGAAATAAAAACCGACATCAATAGAAGCACCAGTTATTATTATTATTATTATTATTATTATTATTATTATTATTATTATTAACAACAACAACAACAATTATAATACTACTACTAATACTACTAATAATAATGATGATTATTATTATTATTATTATTATTATTATTATTATTATTATTATTATTATTATCAACATTATTATACTACGCAGTGGTCTGACTACTAAAAGGTCTTTGAGAGAAATTCATGTGACTCGAAATAAGTGTTGTGACATTGCAATAGCTTATTGCAATGGCAAATATGTTCAATAATCAAAGCTAAAAGCTTTAATATTCTTAAGGTTATATAAACGAATGAAAATTAAATATACATACACGAATGCGAAAACAATGCAAATACAAATATATACATACATACTGTAATACATAGATATATCACACACGTACTATAAAGCAACTGGCTGCCGTTTTCCTGGGATTTGCAGCAAACTTTAGCAGGATAAATTGCTTCCAGATGTAAAAACATACAAAGATCACTGGGATCATTAATTACTTTACATTTCAAGTCTTTCTAATATACAGGAGTTTAACCTTAATATTTTAACCTTCAACAAGTGCAAGTGTGGGGTATAACTGAAAAGAGTAGTTTTCCAACTGGTAGTAGTACAGTATGATCTTTAGTAGCATATTTTGATGTGCTATGTGAGTCTTGTCCAATCTTGTAAATCTTTTTATTTTTATTTTATTTTAACAATGACACAGGGACTCTCCAGTTTGAGCAAGTTACAGTACATATATTTGAGGCCACTGGAACCAACTGCTGTGGAGAAATACACTTACATGTGCTAAGGATTCAAGAGACATCCGAAGCAACTAAGAAAGACTTTAATTGCCAGAGTGCAAGGGATGATTGCGGTCGTGAAAATCCAAAACATTCATCAATCTGCAGGTGTACATGGTGAATTTAATTGATCTCATCGGCTTTGTTCCGAAAATCTGCAGCTAAAAAAGCTTCTTTGTTGACCCAAGGATAGAAAAAAAAAATACTGTTTTGTTGAAATGACTGTAGCTTAGCATTTTTAGTTTTCCCACATCTTAAAACTTCATCAACGTTTAAGCGTAGTTGGGCTAAAATCTGTTGTTTACCTTGGACATGGTGCAGCTCCACATCTACACAGTAAACGTTGTTCTCGTGAGCCCATGTTGTTCCATAGGTCACATCAGTGCAGAAGCTCACGTTCCAGGAGCCATTTTCAAGTTTTAGATTTAAGTTGTTTCCAAAGGAGATACAAACCGAACTCTGTGCAGATCCATAACCATAGCCAGTGGACGTTTGTTGGTTGCTGACTGTGACAGCTTTGGCTGGGTTCATCACTGGAAACTGCGTGGCATCGTGCTCATTTATTTCAAACACAAATGCTTCTGGGTCAGAGAATTCTGTTCCATATTTCAGGGATTTACTCATGAAAGCTCCTCTGACGGACCCTGACTGCAGGAACACAGCGAGCAAAAACTTGCCATTTGTATCGAAACTGGAGAAGAGCTGATTGCTTTGGACTCCATGATGACTGCTCTTGTACAGGACATGAAAACGAACCGGAGTGGAGAAGAAACTTCGTAACCTTGCCTCCTTCTCATTGCCCAGGGAAGACACGATGGAAGCCATAACAAGGTTGTTATTCAGAGAAGAATGCAAGTCGCAGGCTTGTAATGAAGAAAGATAGGCAGTGCAAACCTGTAAGACAACAAAAGTGAAATTTGTCCAGCCCTCAGCTCAGCACTGGTAAAGGTTTTAAAGGGCAAGCAGCAAATGAATGCAGGATGGGACTGCGGTTAATCAGTTGCTGACTTAATTATTATTATTATTTTTTACTAAATTCACAAAAAAAATGTATGAAACTATTTTATTTATTATTATTATTATTATTATTATTATTATTATTATTATTATTATTATTATTATTATTAAAGCATACAGATGGGCCATGCACATACTGTTGTACAATGTGCACTGGAATGCAATACTCTCGCCTTTATCTGCAAATAAAAAATATGCAAAGTTTATGGAAATTGGACTATCTGCAAACAACAGGTCAAACCGTACCTCCTACAAACATGGAGCAAGATAACTTCCCACCAAGCAGCTCATGATCACCTGAGTTTTAATCACACACATACACCTGCAGACAATATCACAAACAGGATAAACAGGACATGGAAAGAGTCTCTCTTTGTGAAGTTTGCATTTTTGTAAATTTTACAGATTGTTTGTGATTGCTTTTCAGTGTATTTGACCTTGCTTATGCAGTACAGACCAAAAGTTTGGACACCCCTTCTTATTCAAAGAGTTTTCTTTCTTGTGTTCTTTATTGTGTTCTTTAGCCCAAACGCGTCTCTTCTGCTTGTTCTTAGCAGTGGTTTCCTAGCAGATCTTCTACCATGAAGGCCTGATTCACACAGTCTCCTCTTAACAGTTGTTCTAGAGACGTGTCTGCTGCTAGAACTCTGTGTGGCATTGACCTGCTCTCTGATCTGAGCTGCTGTTAACCTGCGATTTCTCAGGCTGGTGACTCGGATGAACTTATCCTCCGCAGCAGAGGCGACTCTCGGTCTTCCTTTCCTGGGCCGGTCCGCATGTGAGCCAGTTTCTTTGTAGCGCTTGATGATGGTTTTCGTGACTGCACTTGGGGACACTTTCAAAGTTTTCCCAATTTTTCGGACTGACTGACCTTCATTTCTTAAAGTAATGATGCCGCTCGTTTTTCTTCACTTAGCTGCTTTTTTCTTGTCATAATACAAATTCAACCTCTTTGAATGAGAAGGTGTGGCCAAACTTTTGGTCTGTACTGTACTTTTCACTGAACTCTCCCGACTTAGTTTGATTTAGTCTGTACTGTTTGTAGATCGCCCAACCCAGGCCTGTTTTTCCAGATGCTGAACTAATAACTCATTCTACAGCACTTGTCACCTTCTGTCACCGTGCGCTCTCACATCAATCACATCTCTACAACCAATCATGTGACCTCATAGACCATAGCATACAGTACCAGGCCTTCCAAGATTTTCTTGGCAAGGATAGTGGAGTGTGTTGCCTTTTTCTCGGCACTCTGCTGTTTTCTCTTTACATACTTCCTCTGGGTAACATAATCCATAAGCATGGTATTAGTTTCCACTGTTATGTGGATGACATAGTTATATGCTTTATTAAAGCCAGATGAGAGACAGGAGCTTAATAAAGTTGAGGAAGGACATTAGACACTATGCATATTAACCTCCTTTTAATAAATTCTGATAGGTTGGAAAGTACTGTTACATAGACCCCAAACCTTAGTAGCTAGAAGTACGCTGTAAAAAAATAAATAAATATTTCAGATACTTAGGAACCAATAACTGTTAAATACAGTAAATATAGATTTTTAAACAGATGTTCTGTAAAAACTGCATTTTTTCCATGCAATTTTTTTTTTAGAGTTTTGTTTCATAGATTGGACTTGTTTTGTTAAATAACAACTAATATTTATTTTTAAAAATTACGTTACTCATTAACAAAAAACAAAAACAAAAAAAAAAAAACAGGCAAAACTGTAAATCATATTTTTACAAATTACAAGATTTTTAAAAATGATCTTTTTGTGTAAAATGACAATTTTTGTTGCATGTTGCTGAGTTTTTTTGCATGTTCTCTCCCCGTGCTTGGTGGGTTTCCTCCGGGTGCTCCGGTTTCCTCCCACAGTCCAAAGACATGTAGGTTAGGTTAATTTGCATTCCCAAATTGGCCGTAGTGTGTGAATGAGTGTGTGAATGTGTGTGTGCCCTGCGATGGACTGGCACCCTGTCCAGGGTGTACCCAGCCTTGTGCCCTAAGTCTCCAGATAGGGATAGGCTCCAGACCCCCCTGACCCTGAATACAGTATTAAGTGGTATAGATGATGAGTGGGTGAGTGATTACAATATGAATTCCCCTCATATACCGTGGGGGAGGGGTGACCTGTAGCATGTTCAATAACTCACTGTAAAAACTTTTACTCTAAAAACTTCAAACTCATATGCTAATGCAGTGATAATATCTGCTAGTATTTTGGTCAGCAATGCAACACTCACTCATGGGCGGAGCCTCTATATGAAGCCAACATACTATAAGCACCCACCATTGCCGCAAAAACACTATAACCCTAACCCTAACCCTAACCCTATTACACTACACTGTAATAAGATGCAAGTGCATGAAAAGGTTAAACTTGATAAAATAATCGTAACTATTTGCAAGCACTTTTTAAGTACTAATTTGCAAGTATCACGTAAAATGCACTTAACACTGAACTTTTGAAATGTATGAAAATATTAAGCATGTTATCTACATATATGTAAGTTTTACATTATATTTACTTTAAATATTTAAGTAAAGTCAGATTTTTAATAAACAACATTTTCGTTAAAATATTGAGTAAATCTTAAATATCAAGTAAGTAAATGTAAATATAAATAATATGTGCTATTTAGTTAACACATATTGCATTATATTACTTCTATTGCATTATATTACTTAAAATTTGTGATAAATGTTACCAAATTAATGTAATAAATGTCTTTACCCATTTAATAAATCACAGATCACACAAGACAATTTGATATAATTATAAAATGTTTATTTTGTCAACACTGAACACCAAAGAATTAAAAAAAAAAAAAGTTAAATCAGTATACTTATTGAAAAGCTATGTATAGATTTCCACTTGCCTGAATGAGTCTAGCATTGCAGTGTTATACCTACATCCTCAATTTACAGAGTCCCCTTGGGAATGGCAAGAGGCCTCCCATGGCCCTGTACAGGATAAGTGCTATAGAGAATGACTGAGTGAGAATGAAGGAATTACTAAATCCAGAGCACCTTTGCAGAAGCTGGAATCTTCTTACTGATTTACTGCAGACACTGCACATACTGAAATGATACTGCCCTCTAGTGTACAGATGAAGTAAAACACCTTAAAGCACACTATACAATGTTTTCAGTTCATCATTTGCTAAAAAAAAAAAAAAAATATATATATATATATATATATATATAATAAAATGGTAATCAACCTAGCTTAAACAGGATGCACTTCCTGGTTCTTATAGATTCAGATTTGAATCTATAAGAAGACACATATTGAGGATGGCTGAGAGACAGACAGGAAAGGAGAACAAACCATTCTGAACATATAATTAAACCTTTTATTGTATTTAATTAACATGTGTGCCCTTTTGTCTCCTTCGGGTTGTACAAGCCTAGTCTTCATGTTTAACTCTACAGGGATACTGATCTTCAAGTGCATCATCCACAGCCCGTAGGATACTTGTAACCACACTCAAAAGCAGGATGTCAGTTTTGCAGTCCACAGTCAGCTCAGAAACGTAATTTTTTACTGGCAGCACGTAGGACAATGGCAAACCCACAAACTCAGCTGCTTTCTGCATCTACAGGCAAGGGAGGGACATAAAACAATATATATATATATATAAACATTATATACTCCCATTATTATATAACCCACAGCAAAGAAACTCCAAGATGAGATCTCATGTTAATCTCTTATTTGTCTCCTAGACAGAAATGAGCTGTCTTTGAGACTTGAATGAGATTTTCTGCATCTTCTCAAATGTGTCTCAAATATGGCTCATTACCTTTAAAAAATCAGAGATAGTTTACATTTGTCGTGTGTGCGACTCACATATGCAGAAATGAGCCATCTTTGAGACTTGAATGAGATTTTAACCGTTTTCTCAATCGTCTCAAATGTGCCTCAAATATGCCTTATTACTTCTACTGTACATCTCAGAGAGCGCTCATATTTGTCTTGTGTGCGACTCATGTATATTTTGTTTCCCTAAAGTTTTTCCCACATAAAGTATACAGTACTTGTAAAGTGTGCATTTGGGTTTTCTGATATGCCGTGTAGAATTAAACTCATCATTACTTTTTTTTTTAAAGTACATTTTACTACTACTGGAATAACCGTGCAAGAACTCACAAAATGCGCATATTGATATATATATATATATATATATATATATATATATATATATATATATATATATATATATATATATATTATGTCCTTGATATAAAATGTATGTTTGCTGACAGAGAGGGTTTTCATCACTTTATTCTAGACAAAGTTAAAGTTAAAGTTAATTTATGCATTCTTCTTCTTCTTCTTATTATTATTATTATTATTATTATTCTTATTCTTATTCTTATTATTATTATTACACAAATGATCTTATACAGTAAATCTGTTCTATTTCTTGCCTATATGATCTTTTACATTTTTTGCTTAGTCATATGTATGTAGTTAGTTAAAATGAAATAAAATTCTTAAAGTTTTTTATATTGAAAAATATATTGTGCTGAAAAAAATGGCAGTCTATATTGCACATTCCTGAGTCATATACAGTATATTTATTAAAACATAATAATGCAAAGAATGTCTAAAAATGCTTTGGGGTTTAAGGGCTAGGGTTTTCTGTGGGTAATGAAAAAAAAATAGACGCAGAACCCAAATAATATCAGGACTGTGGGAGCAATTTTAAAATGGTTGCAGGGTAATTGCTTGGATTGGAAAGTTTAAAAGGAGAAAAGTATTTGACAAATGCATAAACAAAACTGTAGGCCTAAAGAACACTGTACAGAACCTTATCTTTCACAGTCCGGCTGGAGTAGATATACTTCAAATCATCTTGTACCGCCGGGCACACCTGGTCAACATGAGTGAGCAAAATCAGCTGAGGGACACCTGTAGAGTGTGGAGAGTGTATTTAAAAGACTATAAAATAACTAATCATTCATCTACCTACAGTACACCACTACATCAAATTAAATGAAATAGATTAAATTAAACAAATGGTTTACTGCGATGGCCTACAAATGCTTGAAGATAACATTTAGAAATTGGCTGTTTATGTAACGACCTCAGCAGCAACTTCATTTCCCCTCTCATCTGTTCCACTCAGCATTCAACATCTAATCACAGCATTCAACGTCTTATCACCAGCCTGATCATCTGTCATGATCGGCACCTGTTGTCACTGGTTCATGCCTTAAGCTAGGTGTGTTTTTTTTTTTTTTTTTGTGCTCGAATGATTCATAGGTCATTGTGTGGCTTAACAAACAACATTCCCATGAAACTGCTCAGGTACAGGGACTGGATAAGCCAAAAAAAAGGAAGACTGGAGAACTGGTCTTACATTACTGAATATGGTTGCCAGAAGGGCAAAAAGCACAGGATAAGGTATCTTACCCAGGTCTGAAAGCGTGGTGTTTAGCTTCCTAAGTGTGGATTTCAGGCTGCTGGGGTATGATGTCATCTTGAAGGCATCAAGTGTAAAAAGGACGCAGTGAGTCTGCTCATTTAGGGGAGGGTTTGCTTTGTATCCGTTTATTGCATCTGTGATTGGACAATCAGACTGGAACTGGAGCAACAAAGTGGACAGTAGACTGTAAAGCATTAGGCAGGTTTCAAAAAGCTCTGTAAAACAGTACTGCTTATCAATAATGCCAATATCTAATTAAAAAGCAGGAAGGAGTAGCAAACTTAATCATACTGTACAGTACCTTGACTATTTATCTGTTGAAATGCAACATGAAAGGTTTTTCAATGCCATAAATTCATGCAATTGTGAGGGACTATTTATATAAGCTATAACTGAAGACCAATCTTATAACCAACTTCTACTCAGTGACTAAAGCTGTACCTTATATCCTTTTTGAACATGGCCCTTAATAACAGCCAGCGCATCAGAGAAACAGAGACCAGCAACCTCGTCGTCTCCTAATGCCAGCACATCACAGAGACTCAGAACAGTCGGAGAACCTCCTTTCTCTCCATGGATGTCATAGATTGACAGCTGGGGAAAAGAAGAAACAGGCAGCAGTGTGTTGCTTTTAAATAATAATAAAGATGCTTAATCAAACAATCAACAATCAAAAAAAAAAAAAAAACATGCATCAATAAGAACACACTGTTATAAAAACAAGTGCATGTGTTCTGAAAGTTACGGCTGAATAAATCTCATTAAAAAAAAATAGGCGTGTGCTGTATGGAGGTTTATTTATTTGTTTTTACAGGTAAATCAATAAAATAAAAATGTAATTAAATCATTTCCACAACCTTCTTGGTGAACCCGTTTGCTGCAGTGCCGACGTTGGGCAGATGAACAATCCGCTTGTACATGGTGGATCTGATGGAGTTGATGAGGCAGGATTTCCCAGAACCCACTGGGCCCAAGAGCAAAGCCTTAACCTGCGACACTGGATACGTCGATGGCAGCTTAAAGGAGACAAATTCCTGCCTTAGCTCTTCTCTTCTCCTAAACAACACAGGACAATTTCGAATAAATTGCAATTAGGTGGAATAGGCACAGTCATTGTGTGACCTTAGTCCAAACCCACCCACATTTACAAACATCATTTTCCACTTAACCTACTTGCAGGTTAGGTTAATGTTGGTTTGATACTATGTTATACATTTTAGTACATTAGTAATTATGCCTGCATTAAGTCATGGATATACTGTAAACTGTGAAGCAGGTATGACATGTTATCTTTGACATGAACCTTAATGTACCATGTAAAATGTACTGTATGACCTGTATACAGTATTAGCATCTAATGAAGGACCTTTAATATCCACCCTAAAATTCTTGTCCATGAACAATTTCTCCACCCTGTCAATTAAAAAGACCTCAATAGAGTCACCACAGAGTAGATATTAGATTGTGGATCACAGTAATGAAACAAACACATGTAAGTGAGTCAAGCATACAGTAGCTGCATTGCACAACCCTTCCTATCTTATCACTGTTGGCCACTACAAAGGTGGCTGGCAAGATAACAGATTTAAAAAAGCCTGATACAGTCTAACCCTAAATCTGTGACTTACACATCTGTCCAAGACACTTCTCTCCACGGGGTAGGTAAAACACCAACCACATCTGAAAGATAAACAATCATCAAAACAGACAACAGATATTGAGGTACTCCACGGTTACAGTTTTGTATAATAATTTACAATAGCCTTAAAGTACAGTCCAGGCAATGTATTGTTCTTAAATAGAGAAAAAGCAAACTAAAATATTTTCTGGGCACCTGGTTTTGTTCCATTAATGACTATGTACAGTACATGCTGAAAAAATACCAATACGTAGAGTATGAGCCTGTGACCGGTGGCTCTTGTTTGATGTTTCCTTCCTTGGAAAGATCAAACAAGAGCAGTTTTGGAGAGTTGATCTGACCTAGTTTTCTTGTCATCACAGTTTGGCGCTTATCATAGCTATGACTTTTAAAAGGGACAAATTGTGATGGCTGGATGACTAGGTCAGAGCAATTCCTAAACTGCAACTCTCGTGCGATGTTTGCTACCAAATGTGGTCCAAGAAAGAAAAGCTGGTGAAAAATCTCCTTTGACTGGTGTGAATGGGGATTGCAGGCTCGCTCATGCAGTTTGATTCAATAGAAGAGCTACTGTAGCTTAAATTGCTGAAAAGATTAAGTCTGGTTCTGATAGAAAAATGTCAGTGAATCAATACTTTAGTGGCAAATGGGGAGATTTATTAATATTAAACTGATACGGTTAATCAGTGTAGATGTTTAAATGTATTATGAGTAATAAAAACTATTCTAAACACTATATAAGAATCTTGATATTATTGATATTATTACTGTATAAGAATCTTGATATTATGTTTAATCTGAAATATTTCACCATAACGATTTTATCAATGAAGGTAGCTTTTAAGTTTCAGTAAATAGACATTAAAGTAGAGTTCTTTACCACAAACTATAAGTAGTATAAACTGGTATAGTATCTAGCCAATATGTTTACAAAAGAGAAATATATAATGAATAAGAATTCATTTCTTGCTAGTTCAATAGAATTGAACATGTTAAACTACGCTTCAACATTAATCAAAGGTCATCTTTGTTGAACTAAAACTGATGAAAAGGTTTAAACAATGTACCTTGGACACGGTGCAGCTCCACATTTACACAGCAGATGTTGTTCTCCTGTGGCCATGTTGTTCCAAAGGTCTCATCTGGGCAGAAGCTCACGTACCAGCAGGCATTTTCTGATTTTAGTTTTAAGCAGTTTCCAAAAGAGATAGAGGTCGGAATCTGAGAAGAAACCCTTACAGTTCCAAACCCAGAGGGTTGAACTGGATATTGTTGGTTGCTGACCACGACAGCTTTGGCTGGGTTTATCACCGGGAACTGTGTAGCATCGTGCTCAGTCAATTCAAACACAAAAGCTTCTGCATCAGAGAATTCTGTTCCATGTTTCAGGGATTTACTCATGTAAACTCCTCTGACTGACCCCGACTGCGGGAACACAGTGAGCAAAAATTTGCCGCTATTGTCGAAACTGGAGAAGAGCTGACTACTTTGGGCTCCATGATGACTGCTCTTGTAGAGAAGATGAAAACGAACAGGAGTGGAGAAAAACCTTTGCAGCTTTGCCTCCTTCTCATCGCCCAGGGACGACACGATGGAAGCCATACCAGATATGAATACAAATAGCAGGCTTGTAGTTAAGAAAGTATGCAACCTAGGTCTGCAGTAAAGGACATGTAGACTTAGTCTAACACCATACGTCTCATAAAACAAAATGAAACCTAAACAAACCCTCCTCCGCCCAGCACTGTCAATGTTTTAAAGGGGAAGCAGTTCTTATTTGTTTACTTATACTGTAGATACAGTTAAATGCAATGACTCTGTATTTTGTGTTTTTGCATCTGTGTGTATGTGTTTGTTTAAGTTAAACAGTGATTTTTAAATATTTGTCTTATTAACTATAAAAGGACAGAAAAAAGAATGTGGCCTTGCATTGTACTTCCATTAGAGGGGGGAAAAGAACACCATTTTCATTATAATCAGTCTCAAACAGCACCATCTTTGACTGGCTTTATTTAAGGAGAGCTTTCCTCCCTTGTCATGTGTAACTGTGCAGTTCTGGTTCTCTTGGGTGCAACTGACAGCATGAAGGAGCTTTCTAAATAGGGGAGGTTTTCCCTGCAATCTGTTGAAATTAGGTACATTATTCAAAGCTTTTTGACACCGTATGTGAGGAAAGAAATAGGATATACAGTAGTCTCTCATCTGGTTTTCACCCTCAAAGCAATGGTCAAACTGAGGGGATGAACTAGGAACTCGAGAAGTCACTGAGGTGCATGGCGTCTCGCGACACAGCTTCTTGGAGCCGATTTCTCCCATGGATCGAGTATGCTCATAACTCGCTCCCCACTTTCTCCACTTTCTCTTCGATTAAAACACTCCGTCAGCATCTTCCAGCGCAAAGCCAATCGTCATCGTTTAGCTGCTCCCACGTACCACGTCGGCCAATGGGTCATGTTCTCTGCTCGTGACCTACCAATCAAGACAACTTCCAAGAAGCTCTCACCAAGATTCATCGGTCCATTCACCATCACCCGCATCATCAACCCATGTTCCGTCAGACTGGCCCTGCCATTGTCCATGCGCCAAGTGAATCCCACCTTCCACGTCTCCCAGATCCGTATTATTATCAAATAATAATAATCATTCACTGATCGTCTATACCGCTTAATCTTGTATACAGGGTCACGGGAGGCCTGGAGGCTAACACAGAAGACTTAGGGCGCAAGGCGGGGTACATCCTGGACAGGATGCCAATTCATCACAGGGCACACACTATGGGCAATCACACATTCACACACTATGGGCAATTTGTGAATGCCAATTAGCCTACAGTAACCTACATGTCGTTGGACTGTGGGCTGAAACCAGAGTGTCATGAGGAAAGAATAGGAAGATCGTGCAAACTCCATGTACACAGACACAGGAATCAAACCTAGTCGAGTAGATGCCAAACTGACATGCCAAAGGAAAGAAATTATGCTGAAGTACTAAAAAATGCATTTTTAAATTTTTTTTTTTTTTTATGTGTCACTTTCATGTGTGGGTTTCCTCCCAAAGTACAAAGACATGCAGATTTGGCTAGATACTATTCTCAGTGCTAGCACCTCGTCCAGGATGTACCCAGCCTCCTGGGACACTGTACACAATAACAGATAGAGAACGAATCTATGAGTTTGGGTTATTTTTAACCCAGCATTTTTTAGGGTATATGGACACGAACGTCACATCGCTGTAGTTTCTGATGGTTTTGCTTGTTGTTTTGTTTTTTGCCCATGTAAATTGGCTTTGACAGTGAACACAAGGCATTGGGGGGGGGGGGGGGGGGG
>JAAGKR010007975.1:0-14520 GCA_011419295.1 Clarias macrocephalus | reverse complement strand
AGCTGCCTAAGGTCAAAATACAAGGACTACAGTTTTACCAGTTTTCCACTGACAAAAAGACAAATTTTAGGTTATCAGCAATCCTGCTAATCCTGCCTAAGACTCTCTTGGTTTAACATCAAAGGAAATGCTTTATTTTGAGGGAAATAAATCATTATTAACATGCATGTGTTATGTCATACAGTATAGATTAAAGCCTACTTAATGACCACATTTTTTTAAAATACAGATCTACAAGACTTCAACTTCATGTGTGCAGGGATGCTGGTCCTCAAGTGTATCGTCCACAGCCTGTAGAATGCTTGTAATCACACTCAGGATCAAGATGTCAGAGTTGCAGTCCACAACCTGCTGGGAAACGTAGTTTTTAACTGGCAGCACGTAGGACAATGGAAATCCCACCAGCTCGGCTGCTTTCTGCATCTGTGTACAAGCGATGGATGGACAAAAACAGTAAATTGATGAACAACTCAAGATCGTAAAATACAACAGTAAACAAGTCCAAAAGTTTCTTGCTTTGTACAGTATGTTATGTTCTCTACAAGAACACCATATACCTTATCCTGCACAGTTCGGCTGGAGTAGACATACTTCAAATTCTCCTTTACCGCAAGGCAAACCTGGTCCACGTGAGTGAGCACAATCAGCTGAGGGATACCTGTAGAGTGTAAAAAGAAAAAAAAATATCATAAGTGACAACAATCATTTATCAACCTGAATCCTCACTAATGACGAACTGGGCGTACGAAAAACGTCTGATTATAAAACAGTAGGTGACAAA
The DNA here is from genome assembly GCA_011419295.1 of Clarias macrocephalus. Lineage (NCBI taxonomy): Eukaryota > Metazoa > Chordata > Actinopteri > Siluriformes > Clariidae > Clarias > Clarias macrocephalus. The sequence goes on along the minus strand of JAAGKR010007975.1, from coordinate 13,739 downwards.
CTGAAATTTGGCCTCTACAACCACGAACGTAAATGTATTTTATTTGGGATTTTATGTGATAGACCAAGACAAAGTGGCACATAATTGTGAAGGAAAAGGAAAACTTCACAAAAAATCTGAAAAGTATGGCACACATTTATATTCAGCGCCCTTTACTCCAATACTGCTAACTAAAATCCAGTGGACCCATCCGCCTTCAGAAGGCACCTAACAATCTAATAGAGTCCACATGTGTGTGATTTAATCACAGTATAAATACAGCTGTTCTGTGAAGCCCTCAGAGGTTTGTTAGAGAATATTAGTGAAGAAACAGCATGGGTCAGGGATGAAATTGTGGAAGGTTAGTTTATAAAAATATGTATATATACAGTACAGACCAAAAGTTTGGACACACCTTCTCAATCAAAGAGGTTGAATTTGTATTATGGCAAAAAAAAAAAAAAAAAAGCAGTGAAGTGAAGAAAAAAAAAACGAATCGCCATCATTAGTTTAAGAAATGGAGGTCAGTCAGTCCGAAAAATTGGGAAAACTTTGAAAGTGTCCTATAGAGAAGTACTTATTATGGCTTTCTTTCAACAATGGCTTTATTTTTCCCACTCTTCAATACAGGCCAGATTTGGGGCCACAAAATAATTTTTTACGTGTGTAGTTGTAAAGGGACAAAATGTGGAAAAGTTCAAGGTGTATGAATACTTGTGTAAGACACTGTCTTACAATATTAAAACTGTACAGACAAACACTTGTCCAGGTGAGATGTGCAAATAGATGCACAGATGTGATAAAATTGTGACTATCTACAGTAAAAGACCTACATGCACTGTAGAAGTATCAGTTGAAGTAAAAGCACAGAATATAGTCTCTCTCACCCAGGTCTGATAGGGTGGCGTTTAGTTTCCTAAGTGTCGACTTCAGGCTGCTGGGGTATTTTGTCAACTTCGAGGCATCAAGTGTGAAGAGCACACAGTGAACCTGCTCATTTTTGGACGGCTTTGCATTGTAGCTGCTCACTGCGTCTGTGATTGGAGTGTCAGGCTGGAACTGGAGCAACAAGGTGGAGAGTCTTAAGACAAAACTGACTTTTTTTAAATTTATTCTTTGTATCAATCATATACCATAAAGAGCAAAAGTAACAAACTATATCAAATCAGTAAATCATGTGCGGTTGGATTTCACTATGCTACAATGTATTTAATGAATAGCATTCCTAAAATTTTTTGTTTTGTTTAACCTTTTAACTTAATAAATGGAAAGCATTTTCAGCACACAGTAGCAATCTTAAAGCCAACTTGTACTCAGTGTCCAAAGCAGTACTGTACCTTGTATCCTTTTGGGACGTGGCCTTTGATGACCGCTAGAGCATCTGAGAAAGTGAGACCAGCAGTGTCATCATCTCCTAATGCCATCACATCACAGAGACTCAGGACAGTCGGGGAACCTCGTTTTTCTCCATGGATATCATAATTTGTCAGCTGAGTAAAAGATGAAATAAGTAGCATATTGTTTTCTATCTTGGGTAATTTTAGAACTACAACAATTTTACTGTGAACATTTCCACAACCTTCTTGGTGAACCCGTTTGCTGCAGTGCCGACGTTGGGCAGACGAACAATCCGCTTGTACATGGTGGATCTGATGGAGTTGATGAAGCAGGATTTCCCAGAACCCACTGGGCCCAAGAGCAAAGCCTTAACCTGAGACACTGGATAGTTAGCCGGCAGCTTGAAAGAGACAAATTCCTGCCTTAAGGCTTCCCTTGTCCTAAAGGCAATATACAAACATATAATTACAACAGTAATTTTCCACTTGGCCTACTTACAGGTTAGGTTTATTTTTATTTAGTACAATGCTAGAAATTCTTATTTATTTTGCCTGCATGAGAAGCAGATAAACATTTAAAATTAGATATAAAATGCTATTTCACATAAAGTTTAATGCATCTTTAATCATAATAACCTTCAGCCGAAACTGTTTTCTCATTATTCCCTTATATATTTATTTCTCTCATTTACACTCGAGTCGGTCATGGGAATTAAACAATCAAGTGCAAGTCCGTTTTATAGGAAGACATACAATGACACAATTGTGGCTTTGCTCAATTTATGTTTAAAATGACCTCAAAGGAGCCACAACTGAACTATTATTACGGTTAAAGAAAACACTGGTGCAAAACAGTCATTTTAAGCACTGCAGCACCCTAATACAGTATATTATCACTGGTGATCCTGTTGTGGTGTTAGTTGGCCAAAAAAAAAAAAAAAAAAAACAGACATTTAGCTAAGAGTATACTGCAAATTTACAAGTCTGAAGCGGATTTTTAAAAATTATATTAAAAAAAAAAGACTTGCGTATCTGTCCAGGACACTTCATTCCAAGGAGTTGGTAAAACATCAGCCACATCTGAAAGAAAATCAGACATCAATAAAAGCATCAGTTATTATGGTTTCACAACTGTCCGATTAATTAGAACAAATTCTGACAATATAGAACACCCACATATAGAGGACATGATAGTTTACTATTAATAATAATAATAATAATAATAATAATAATAATAATAATAATAATCTAAATATTTAGTGGTACAACTCTCCCATCATCAATACAAGTTCTTTGTATTATACAGTACACTTTAGCCTCTCTTCTGATGGTGACATGATAACTTCAATGATGCCGTGACCACTAACAGAGGAAACATAATACTACACATTGCTGCCGTAATTCAATTAAAATAAAAACAAATGTCATAGATACTTTGAACTGTTAAAGTGTGGATACATTTTTGGCCAACTCTTAAGACACACACACGCACACACTGCCTGCCACTAAAATTAATTTAACTGATTTAGTTTGCTCACATCTTGGAACTTCATCAGAGAGAGGAATGGTTGGCCGCTTTCGTCAAACTAATTTGACAGCTAAAGGTCAAAGGTCATTATAAAATTTAATTATATTGACAGCTAACGGTCAATGGTGACATATGGAAAGTACTTTAAGGAATAGCCAATTTATCATGTTATAAATGCAGAGAGATGATCAACTTGGCACACATCCAAGTGAAAGGCCTTCACTTTTACCAAGGCTCCAAAGAACCTCATCATTTCCTCTGAGACCATGGCTTTTCTAAACGGTAAGAAGAATCACTTTTCCCTGTTTGATGATATTCAAGTTATTTTACAATAAGAAACTAATGGAGACGTAGAACAGTTTGAAAATTTTGACTTCGATGTTCCGTTTACTTCTCAAAATGGTTGTAAATTTATATGTACTTTTCTACTTTTAACTAAGGGTTAAATGCGTATGTTTTTATTACACAGTAAGATCACTCGTAGGATATTGTTACAAACGAACACAAACTTACTAGGTCATTTATTTTGTCTCATAGAAGTGTGTAGTGAGCTAAAACCTGTTGGTAGGTTACCAAGAGAATATTTTGCATGTTTTCTGATCTTTTAGAAAATGAAATCGTTGTAATTCCTGACAATGAGATGGAAACCTTCACGCATGACTCTTCTTTACAAAGACCCGTAGCAACTGTGAGACCTCTGCGTAAGTTACAAATAAAAGTATAAATACTCCATACTATAATGTCTTTTGCATAATTATATTTTTCGTTTATTTCCTATTTAGAAGCTGTATCAAAAGAGGAAGTCGATGTCCGAGTAGAGCGAAATAATCCTACCCCATATCCGCTAAATCCAAACAACCCAGGTACAGTTTGAATTTCCATCATTCTAACCTACTTTTGACCAAAATAATACATTGTAAAGACGTCTATTTTACTCATAATAATATATTTTGTTCTAGTTATACTTGATGAGATGGAATTTGAAGATATTCTCAGGGACGAGGAATTAAGTGTTTCAGGTGACGCGGGATAAACGAAGCACTGGATGATTTTCGACATCAAATGTATGTAATGAAAATTTTAATCATCTTAATAACGTGTTTTATAACGGGTCACCTGCAGAGATTGTTTCATTGTTGCATAATAATCTTGAATCGTTGAATAGGTGTGGTATTGGTATTGCAGATTTGTTAAGGAGATTTCATATTAGCTATGGCAGAGAAACGTTCTAACAACATTTCACAGACACTATGATTATTCTCATTCCCCTACAGTCATTAATTTATAACATAAATTTTATGTTTTTTTTTTTTAAGAAAGTTTAAGAAACATTTAATTGTGTGTTAATGTTTAATGACCTAAAAATGTGAAAACCATTAAGAGACAGCTATCCTTTAACACACCCTTTGACCATTAGCTGTCAATCAAAATTTGGCGTTTTGTATACCGCCAGAGGAAAGAGGGGAAAAAACATTTACTTTCACGGGAAAGGAGACACCAAGCTTCCTTAATGACTTAAACAATTCTATAAAGAAACAGTTATCCCTTAATGTCACCATTGACCTTTAGCTCTCAATATAATTACATTTTATAATGACCTTTGACCTTTAGATGTTAATATAATTATGATTTATGATGACCTTTGACCTTTAGCTGTCAAATTAGTTTGACGAAAGCGGCTAACCATTCCTCTCTCTTTCATCAAAGCTTAAGCTTAGTTTGGTTGACATGTTTTTTTTTTTACCTTGGACATGGTGCAGCTCCACATCTACACAGTAAATGTTATTCTCCTGAGCCCATGTTGTTCCATAGGTCACATCTGTGCAGAAGCTCACGTTCCAGGATCCATTTTCCAGTTTTAGGTTTAAGCAGTTTCCAAAGGAGATACAAACTGAATTATGTGCTAATTTAAAGCGGGGCCCAGCTGTATTTTGTTGGTTGCTGACTGTGACAGCTTTGGCTGGGTTTATCACTGGAAACTGCGTGGCATCGTGCTCATTTATTTCAAACACAAATGCTTCTGGGTCAGAGAATTCTGTTCCATGTTTCAGGGATTTACTCATGAAAGCTCCTCTAACTGACCCTGACTGCAGGAACACAGCGAGCAAATATTTGCCATTTGTATCAAAACTGGAGAAGAGCTGGTTGCTTTGGGCTCCGTGATGACTGCTCTTGTACAGAAGATGAAAACGAACCGGAAGGGAGAAAAATCTTTGAATCCTCACCTCCTTTTCATTGCCCAGGGAAGACACGATGGAAGCCATAACAGAATGTTGTTATTCAGAAAAGAATGCAAGTAGCTGGCTTGTAGAAGGGAGTTAAGGGAGTGCACCACAAACAGGGCATATAAACTTGTGAGAAAATGAAATTGAAACTTCACCAGCCCTGAACCCAGCGGCTACGAGGTTTTTAAAGGGGAAGCAGCAAATTCATGCTCAGAATGGGACTTCTGTCAAGCCAGCTGCTCTTTAAAATGAAAATAAATGTAACGATGCGGGTCACGCGAGGGGCAGAGCCGTGCATAAACACTTCGGAACGGGCAGATCCGCAGGCTGCTACCACGCGGAGTTCTGAACAGGCAAAGGTGCAGCCATTTAGTCAATCAGCCTGAATGAGCCGCACCTGGCAGCACGTTTATATAAAGGGTCCTGATACCACCGTACTTCGTGTGAATATTAGGTAGCACCGGTAAAGGTATCAGGGCCAAAGAGCAAAGAAAAGAAAGAAAAGAAAATAACATAAAAGGAAAAAAAAGACAAGCACATATACAGTATAGAGACAGAGGCAAAGCCCCAGCCTATGCCTCCCTAAGACAACGGCAAAGTCGAGAGAGAGAGTAAAAGACAGAGCGGCACGCCACAGTTCAGTGTGCGCGCTCAGGTTAAAGTCCACAAAGCACAAACTCTCCCTCTCCTCTCTATTAATCCTCGGTAAGGGCATAAGCCCCGAGAGGATATAGCTTTTGTTTAATTTTCCAGAGCCCTGTCCATTCTCACGTAGACGGCGGAGCTCCGTTTACTGTTGTGTTTTCAGTTTTCATTTGTTTCCTTTAAGTTTCTAATTAATAATCCCATGCCATCTCCAAACGGAAAGGTCTTCCCACGCGCATCACAAGCACTCACACATACTCCTATTTCGTTAACCCCCTCTAAATCCCTGCACAAGGGCTCTTATTAAAAAACATCTCATGGTGCGGCTCTCCATACCGCAAAAAAATCTTAATTATGATTAAAGCATACAGATGGACCAATGTACACTGAAATACTATACTACTGCCCTTAATCTACAATAAAATATATGCAGAAAAAAAAGATAAAATGGCAAACCAAAAAACAACAATAAGACACGGAATAGTTATACTGTGTGTGTGTGTGTGTGTGTGTGTGTGTGTGTGTGTGTGTGTGTGTGTGTGTGTGTGTGTCAGTCAGGAAACAGTCCATTGCTGGGGTGACTGAGGTGCTTCACGAACTTCCTGGCCTTGGTCCAGCACCGCCTGCTGTAGATTGAGTGCAGGTCAGGGAGCTCTGTGTTTTATTAAATGTGGGCTATTGTTTACTAATAATATTTTTTATTGAATTTAAATGAGGTTTGGGCTCGAGGCATGATCCTCCTCTTTAATTTCTTATGTAGTCTAATCAGCACTCAACCGCACGCTTAAAGTTTTCCAGAGCACGAGGAAATTTTGTTGTACTAAATAATATTTATGCAGTAAAATCAGGGCCTCTTATTCCTATTTATTAAGTTGTTGTTTTAGTGTTACCATGTGTGCTTTACAATGTCAGGCAACATTCAAATTCAAATAATTCACCCCTCCCCAGGTGTGAATCAGCTTTTCTCACCTATACATTCAGAGAAACTAAAATGCACCCCTCCCCACTTTAAGACCCTCTTGGACCCTTTCTGAAGACCTGCAGTGCTTCAGGCCTCTTTTTACATTTGTGTAAATTTCAAATCTTCTGGATTCTACTCAATATTCAGTGGATGGTCATAATTTTATGGCTGAACAATATAGTTTTTAAACATATTACGGGCAATAATGAAAACAATTATAATTAATATAGTATAATAATTTTAATATTCTTAGATATTTCAATATTAAAATTGCAATTCACAACTGCAAATCACAACAATTGTTCAACATTAGTCAAAGGTACAGTAGGTCCAAAAACAAATATTAACCTACCCTAGTAAGCAAGCAAGACTCATTTTTATTGAATTGAAACTGACAGAGTTTTAAACAATTTGTTGAATAAGTTTTGTTTATAAATAAGAAAAGTTGAAAATAAGTTTAAATTTGTTGAAATAAGTTTAGTTAATTAATTTAACTTACTCTTTGGAAATTCATAGGACATCATAGTTTGACATCTCTGGTGATTAGTTAAATATACCTTGGACACGATGCAGCTCCACATATGCACAGCAAATGTTGTTCTCCTGTGGCCATGTTGGTCCTGTAGCAGAAGCTTACATACCAGCAGCCAGTTTCTGATTTTAATTTAAAGCAGCTTCCAAAAAAATTTAAACTTGCTGTCATGGTCTGGCTGTTACTACAGGCCAAACTGGCTGATATTGTTGCAGTGGGCATATAGGGCTGGCATAAACGCAAATGGGTTATAAACAGAGAGTGTCTTTCCAAAACCACTAACTCAAACTATAACTTAGGGCTCAGAACAAACAACACATGCTCTTATAGCAGACATGGGCTCTTATTAACAGACAGTGAATAGAGCTGAACGCAGGGAGACATGGAGCTGGAACTAACTAAAGACACATACGGACTAGAGACGGGAACGAGAGACGAGAAAGGACAAGACATGGCTAGAGGCTAGGGACGAGACAGGGCTAGATACAGGGCAGAACCAGGGGCACAGATACTAGCGACAGGACGAGACAGGGCTAGAGACAAGACTGCATGGGTTAGTGGTTAGTCGGATTAGTAGCTACACTGAATACTGATATACGGAATGATGACCTAACTGGGTTAGTATCTAACTGGATTAGTGGCTAACCGGGTTAGCACTGAGCTACGAGGGGACCGGAACACAAGAGGCAAGGCACACATGAGGCTATTCCAAACTAGCGGCTAACCTACTAGCGACCAGGACCACTAGAGGCTAGCCTACTGGAGGCTAACCCTACTAGGAGCTAACCCTACTAGCAGCCAAGGCCTACTATCGGCTAACCCTGCTAGCTGCTAAGCACTCATGTGACTACACACATCTAAACAGACAAGGGAAGCTACAAACAAAGAACTACACAAGAAAACCAACACTAAGGACACACAGAACAGTACTTACACAGGAGGAGACACAGCCTAACTAAACACTGAACAAGACAGCTCCATGAATCCATCAGCACAAAGAATATAAAGAAAACTAATAGAGCCTTCTAAAAAAACCAAGGTTAAACAATATAACTACAATATAAATTAAAAGAAACAAAACCAAACAAAAGGAATGCCCACTTGCAGTGGCGGCTGGTGCAAAAATGTTTTGGGGGGGGGGGCGCAAACAAAATTAAAATGAAACGTTTAATACTCACCTGTAAATACCCATTTATCAGGTGATTAAACATCATTACTACTAGTATAAAATAAAGTCCTGACTCACATCGCATCCAGTCAGCAGCTCTGCTCGCCATAAGAAGTGCTAGAAGACTCATTGAGAATGGTCCAATCACATGAGCCCAAAAGTTTAAAAACAATATTGATTGGCTAAGAACAAAAGAGGGAGGGTTCAGGGCGCACAGAGCTGCGACCCAGGATGATGTGACAAAATCCAACCAGAGCTCAGCCTCAAGTCACATGCTTTTAACCTCTAGCAGCCAGAGGTCTAGAGAGAGCTGATTGGCCGAGCTCTCTCAGAGGGGAGGGATGAGAGGTACTTAGTGCTCCCACATTAATCACGGCTCTAAGGCCAATCAGGGGTATCTGTGGGCTCATGCAAGCGGAAGGAGCGGATAGCGCTGTCCTCTGAGTGTGTTACGCCGCCCCCAACGGTGCATGAATGAGCAGTTCGAAAAGATGTGGTCGGCTGGCGTCATGTGGTTCAGAGGAAACATGATAGTCTTCGGCACTCAGGACTGAATGGTAGTAGTAGCCTTAATGTGGGAGCCCCTTAGTGACGGGGAGGAATTGGACACAACAAAAAAATAATAAGGAGAAAATCAGGAAAAAAAACGATCTGGGCAAATGTTTAGACTTTAAAATACATGACCAAGACAACAGTTCTTTATAAAGAACCAATAATTTATTTGACTAATCTACGACACATGAAACTACATTACTATCCACACACACACTCAAACACATACACACACAAATATACCAACAGTTTGGAGGGTGAAAGTTAAGGAATTCTTCTAGTACTGTTTACTAGATCAAAGAAAGTCACAAGAGCAGAGTCTTGGGTTTAAGCTTACGGGTTAGTTATGAAATGAGCACCAATTTTCAGCAAGGTATTCAACTTTGTTTGTTTTCCTGCGTTACGTTTTGTTCTCATCCTGTGGTTCACGCTGTTGTTGAAATTATGTCTTTCGGGAAAGCCCTTCGGTGAGGCGTTGCTGGATGACGTCAAGAAAGGCGTCGTAGCGCCCGCAAGGGTGTAAGCCCGAGCTGTTTGGAAGTGTTGTAGGAGTGACTTTTTCGATGATGGTATGCTCCTGTAGGGGCGGTGGAGCATTCGCAAGGGCTGAAGCATGAGCGGCAAGGGTGGACGAGCTGCTTCCTTCAGATGACCATGAAGAAGATGTACAGACATGCTCGGACACTGGGTTTTGACCCTTTGTGTCAGTCCATCCCACTGGTGATTGGTCCAACTGGACGTGGTTGAGGGGTTTAATACTTTAAACATTGTTTAAAATAGTGTCTCTGCCATATGCCTCTTTGTTTATTGAAAGGCATGTGCTCTGGAGGTCAACAAGCGTGCCAGTGGTCTGAGTTAGGGAGGGTTTTCTCCCCACTCAAATGTGTAAAACTGCCTTCTTTGTTTATCGGATTGACAATTTATACTGTTGTAGTCGAGGTCAACTGGCCTCTTTATGGCTCCAGGTGCAGCAGACTTCCTTTCCCAAACTCGGTTAAGTTTCCCGCTTCTTCATGTTAGAGATGCTGTTTTGTGTCACAGATCAGATGAGATTGTCTATTATGAGATTATGCAGGCTGGGATTGAACAGGCCCTACGCAGCACTTTGGAGGAATTTTGGCCAACTCATTTTTGCAGAATTGTTGTAATTCTGCCACATTGGTGGGTTTTCGAGCATTAATTAGTCAATTTTAAGGTCATGCCACTGCATCTCAATTGGATTTAGGTCAGGACTTTGACTATACCAAAGTCTTCATTTTGTTTTTTGCATATGGCCCTGTCACTAAAGTTTTGTAGGATGCTGCAGCAACCAGATTTAAAATAAGTACATATTTTAAACAATAATTAGGTTGTAGATTGTACCCTAGTCTCCACATCTCAGCATTACTAGATTGAGGGTTATGGTACACTACTCTCCACATGATAGCATTCGTGGATTGAGGAGCAATTTATCAGTGTATGAGCCTTAGTGTTTGTAGATTAACTGTACTGTAGACTGTAACCTACTGCCCATGCAATAGCATTTGGAGATTGAGGGGCACTGTACACTAGTGTCCACATCCTAGCATTCATAGATTAAAGGCCACAGTACCCTAATATCCGTGCTATAGCATTTGTAAATTGAGCAGCACTGTAGGCTAGTGTCTTCACCATAGCATTTGTAGATTGAGGGGCAATGTACACTAGTGTCCTCACCTCGCCTTTCCTAGATTTAGGGCCACTGTACCCTAGCATCTGCACCTCTCTATTCATACATTGAGCATTCGTAGGTTAAGGAGCACTGTTCACTAGTGGATGCAATTCAGCACTTGTGGATTGAGAGACACTGTACAACTGTGTGCAAGCAGCTATTTCCCCCTGGATCCCATACTGGATCTTCTGCTGGTCCTTGCCTGGTATGGGAAAAAAAGCTTTCATTATTAAATTCAATTCAATTTTATTTTATTTGTATGGAGCTTTTAACAATTGACATTGTCACAAAGCAGCTTTACACAATCAAAAGAATTATTTAAGTTTGTGTGAGATGTAAACGTGTATGAATCAAAATGATAAGACTGTCCCTGATGAGCGAGCCGAGGACGATGGCGACAGTGGCAAGGAAAAACTCCCTGAGATGGTAATAGGAAGAAACCTTGAGAGGAACCAGACTCAACAGGGAACCCATCCTCATTTGGGTAAAATGGATAGCAGGGATTGATCTGCATCATACTGTGTGAGATTGGAAGTTCGGTATAACAGGAAATGTGTTTAAGTTAAAATTAAGTCCAGGTCATTATTGGAGGCTCAGATAGACCGTAGGAAACTCCAGTCCTGAACTATCGAGCGACTGAAGTCACACATCCTCAGAGAACAGCTGTCTGTATCAGCCGAGGACAAGACCGTCTTTGTGAAAAAGTGGAACCATCCCCAGTCACGACACGCATCCCAGGCAGACCACATGGGGCATCCATGCAATGAGATTTCCAACCAGAAGAAGGACACCAGTCAGACAGCTCCAGGGGGCAGAGGGGATCTGGATCACTAGCAGCTCAGGAGCCCTTAAAACCCTTTCCAATCCCCATTTTTCCTAATAAAATTACCCTTTGCTGGTAAGACATCACCTTGTGTCTGTGGTGTACCCTAAGCTAAAGATCTTACACTACATACAGTGGCAAAAAAAAGTATGTGAACTTTTTGAAATGAAAACAACATTTTTTCTTTAACCTGTCATAAACTATGATCTGACCTTCATCAAGTCAAGAGTATTGACAAATATAATATAATGTCTTTTTATTGAACGTACTCATTCAACATTTAAAATGGTAGTGGGAAATGTGAGTGTACCAATGGAATTAATAACTGGATGACCATCCTCAGGTGCTTCCTGAAACTGTGGATCAGATCCTGCACATCATTCGGGAGGAATTTTAGCCCAATTGTCCTGGCAGAACTTCTTTAGCTGTATGTTATATTCTTTATAGCATCTCAGATCTCATAACAGGCACAAATCATAACGTTTCCTCCACCACACTTTATGGTTGGGATGATGATTTGCAGTGCCCTTTTTATGTAAGATGTAGTGCTGCGTGTTCTTTCCAAATGGTTCAATCAAAACATTTTGCCAATACTGCTGTAAAGTGTCAATATTCTTCTTGTGCATGTCATGCACACTCACTCCGCGACCGGCACGAGGACCGGGAAGTAAGATGGTCGCTCTTTCAGGAACGCATAAAAGGAAACAAGATGGCGCGTCACATCGCTCAGTCATTGAGTTCAATTCATGCCTTGGCCGATGCGTTACCGCTTCTCACGTGAGTACTCACCAATTCGGTTTGCTTCCTCGATTGAGTGTGTGTCGCTAGAACGCGGGTTTATTTGAGTAAATCCTTGCTCTTCGTGTAAGAGAGTTCTGAGATTAAACGCGTGGTTATCCTGCCTGCTCGCGCTACTTCCGCGTTTGGGTCTACCGTCCACGCAACACGGGCTAACTGCTAAGGTTTTTGTCTTCTCCCCTCGGTCGCTCGTGACAGAATGACTGAGCCCAAAGCAGTAGACCCAGCGGAGTTTGTCCGCCTCTGCGGTGTGGTTGACCAGCATGCCGAGCTGATCAATAAGCTTCGTGGTGAAGTTGCTTTTCTCCGTAAGGAGCTCCAAGATGTCGTGGTGTTGTGCCGCGAGGTGGCGGAGCTACGGCAGGAGAACGCGATCCTCCGCGAGGCGGCTGTTCAGCCGGCTGTGGCCACGCCCACCGCGGCGGCGACGGCGCCGCCCCCTTCCCCCCCCCTTTCCTCTTCTGATGTGTTCATAGCCTTACCGGATAAATGGGATGGCACAGATGGGAAGTGCAGTGTGTTTTTAACATCTTTGGATCTTGTGTTTGAGTTCAATCCCACCAGGTACTCCACAGACCGATTGCGCGTTGCACTCCTCGTCTCGCTGCTGTCCCGAGCGGACTTTCGCACCCTCGCCGTGCAGACCACCTGGGGGGATGCCGCCCTCCGGACGGCTTACTATGAAGGACTGGCGTCTCGCGTCAAGGACGAGCTCGCCGGGTGAGAGCTTCCAGCTACCCTGGAGGGTTTGGTGCAGCTCGCCCTCCGGATCGACCAGCGCTTGCTTGCTCGCCCGAAGCCAGCTCCCCGAACCCTGCCGCCCATCACGCCCCTCTTCTCACATTCCGCGCCCCGATCACCAGCTTTCACCACCACCGTTCGGGCGTCTGCCGGGTCTCCACCTCCCGCCGTGGTTGACACGGGAGCCGGGGAACCCATGCAATTAGGACGCACCTCCTTGAACCCTGCAGAGCGAGAACGACGTTTCAGGGAGGGACTCTGCGCCTATTGTGGGTCAGCAGCCCATCATCGAGCGATATGCCCCTCACGCCCGGGAAACGACCAGGCCCGGTGAATCAGGGGGGCAGCTCACCGGGTCACCTCCATCTCGCCACCACCACCCCCAGCATCTCGCGTCTCATGGTTCAGGTACACCTCCAATTTGGCCACAAACGAGTCCAGAGCTCCGCGTTCATCGACTCCGGTGCCGCCGGGAACTTTATTGACTCCTCCTACGCCAAAAGATTGGGGGTGGAGACTGAGGCGTTATCCCAGCCCGTTCGAATAACATCCGTAGACGGTCGGCCCCTTTCCACCAGCCCTATCACCACCCAGACTCGACCCATCACCCTCACCATCGATCAACACCAAGAATCAATCTGTTTTCACCTCACCTCCATCTCTTCGCCACCCATCATCCTCGGATATCCATGGCTGCTCCAACACGACCCTCTCATCTCCTGGTCCCAAAACCGGATCCTACAGTGGGGGCCGACCTGCC
>JAAGKR010007974.1:16168-33049 GCA_011419295.1 Clarias macrocephalus | reverse complement strand
TCATTTCTTAAAGTAATGATGGCCACTCGTTTTTCTTCACTTAGCTGCTTTTTTTCTTGCCATAATACAAATTCAACCTCTTTGAATGAGAAGGTGTGAATGAGAATATATACACAGTACACAGACACAGCTTCTCATTCAAAGAGGTTGAATTTTTATTATAAGAAAAACGAGTGGCCATCATTACTTTAAGAAATGAAGGTCAGTCAGTCCGAAAAATTGTGTGTGTGTGTGTGTGTGTGTGTGTGTGTGTGTGTGTGTGTGTGTGTGTGTGTGTGTGTGTGTGTGTGTGTGTGTGTGTGTGTGTGTATATACGCCAACACACGTGTTGTACATTTTTAAAAATGTACAACAAAAAAATTACTAAGCATGTTTTATATATACACTGTGTGTGTGTGTGTGTGTGTGTGTGTGTGTGTGTGTGTGTGTGTGTGTGTGTGTGTGTGTATATATATATATATATATATAACACACACACACACACGTTACTTTGTATTTGTAATATTTTGGATGACTACTTTTTCTACTTATATTATTATTATATAATATTATTTTGAAGTCTGCTCTTGAGTAAATTCTTCGGCTACTCTACCCACCTCTGCACATCAAGCACCGAACCAGTTCTCCTGACCACCTTGTCTACTGTGGCATCCCTTGTCTTTTCCTTGTGCCTTGGAGGACTAAAGTAAGGATGCAGAGGCAGAAATGATTGCATTTCACAGAACCAAATTTATTATTGTTTTTTTTTTCAGAAAAATAAATAAATAAATAAATGTGTAGAAAGGACCAAAAAAGGGACTGGGATTTTAAAACAACAGAACAATTGGTATTTGTAAATGAGCGAATAATAATAATAATAATAATAATAATAATAATAATAATAATAATAATAATAATAATAATAATTTGATAAGCAGCAGTTAAAAAGACCACAGGGCATGGCATGAGAGACTTCCTTTAGAGAATTCTCTTACTCACTCACCCGTTCTTTATACCGCTTATCCTGTACAGGGTCACAGGAGGCCTGGAGGGCACAAGCACACTCACTCACACACAATGGGTAATTTGGAAAAACTAATCTATATATCATTGGAATGTCAGATTAAACTGGAGTACCTGGAGGAAGCCATGAAGCACAGGAGCATGCAAACTCCACGCACACGGACCTGAACGCGGTATTCAAACCCTCAACCCTGGAGGTGCTAACACAGTGCTAACCACTATGCCACCTACTGTAACTTTTAAATGATGCATGTTAAGTCTTTCTTTCTATAATGAGCTTAAACATAACAGTATATTTGATTGTTATGTTTGTTTGTGGTGATCCAGTTGTTGGAATCTGACAAATAAGACCGTTCAATTATTTTTGATGTGTTTTTGAACATCACGCAGCCACACACCAGTGCCTCCAACATGCTCGAGGAGTCACTATCATATTATATTAATTATTATATATGGCTTTGAAGAGTACACAAGCTTGAGCTGTCAGAAATGATATCGTACGTATTCCCTGAAGCTGCTTTCAGATTGAAATATGGGATATTTTCCGTGACGGCAGTTCATTCTCTGTGCTGTGGGAGCCTGTTAAAGGTTTCTATACTTGGAGGGTAGCCTGGTGCAAGACCAAGTTGAGACAGGTTTCTGAATGCCATGCTTTCTCTCCGCATAAACTGTACAATCTCTACATTTTCAGCAACGTTCTAGCAGGATGTTTTCATTATCAACAAGGGAGATGATTGTCCCTGAATAAAAAAAAAAAAATAAAAAAAAACAGAAAATAAACAGTGACCTTTAGAGAATTTTTCTCTGCTATAAAGTGATTGCGGTGACCCATGAAATTTGATTGAAATCAAAACTTCAAGGAACACACATTTTCCATTCTGAACTGCAGACGTGTACATAGGTCTGCGCTGACTCAGTGTGACATTGTGTGTGTTTGTCTCAGACCACACCCTGTGATGGTCTTTAACCCCGTCACCGAGACCTACCACTGAGAAGGCCACCCAAGGTCCATGCTCAGCAAATGAGGCCCAGTGCTTCTCTACGCTCCAAGCACACTGAAAGTCCACATTTACAAATGTGACTCATAGTCCATATATTTCTTATTGCTTTTCTCATCAACAACACATTCATCAAAGCATGTTGCTGAGCTCTTGGTGGAGGAAAGATTTTGGAGGATAGTGCTCCATCCCAATCTCCTGAATTGCACATATCCAGCGTTACCTATAAACCTCCAGATCAGCGATTTCGATGGAATTGAAAACATAAAGTGTGTTAATACTTAATATATTTGATTTGATTTATTAATACCATTTTATATTTTAATAATATACTGTTAATTTAATCATGTCATGAACACTGGATCTGTAGGAATGTTGTTCTTGCATGACTGATGTTAAAGTCCCAACTGTCTTCCAAAAATCTCAGGTTTACAGTCGGAACAGTAAAATCCATTTTGCTCTGATCTGGGATCTACAAGACCTGGAGGTGTGTTGTGGCACCTGGCACCAAGACGTAAGCAGCAGATCCTTTAAGCGCTGTAAGATGTGAGGTGGAGTTTCTATACTTGGTCAGATAAAAAATTTTGGGAAATCACAAATCATTCCTGAACGATTCCCGACCCGAATATTTGCATGTGTCTGGGTGAATGAGGCCACTTCCATTATGAAAGATTGTTGCCATGAAACGGGTATACTTGGCCTGCGGTATTGTTTAGGCAGGTGACATGTGCCACATGCAACATCCACATAAATGCCAGGACCCCAGCAGAACATTGCTCAGAGCATGGTTCTGCTGGCTCACCTTCTGCGTGCTTTTAATGTTGTTGCTGGTCGGTGTCTTTTTATTTATTTTTTTATTTATATTTTTGGCATTTGAATGTTTTGTTTAAAACTGAGATGTCAGTTTAGGTGAGAACACTGTCCAAAAAAAAAAAAAAAAAAAAAAAAATATATATATATATATATATATATATATATATATTTTTTTTTTTTTTTTTGTGTGTATCATTCTGTATCCTAGACCATTGATCACCAGGCGTGATCACATCAAAGGGTACCCAATATGCATCAAAGGGTATTTAAATGGTCATAAATACAAAACTGCAGAACATTTAGAAAATTAATAAAAGAGAGACATGAGAAAACAAAGGAAACTTTGTCTTTGATTTATAGCCTGACATTTGGAAGACTTTGTGAAGAACAATTACCTGTTCAAACAATACTCATTGAGCAACTGGAAAACATGGGCAAATCCATCCTTGGGCAAGAATTTTTTGCCATGTTGACTTGTAAAAACCAACTTGCAAGAACATGAGGATTGAGAACATTCCTGTAAGAATTCAGGACATGCTAGATACTTGCCTTGGTGCCCTAAGTTGCAGGAGAATGATTTAAGTGACTTTGAATGGGGCATGGTTATTGTGCCAGATGGGCTCTCCTCCTGATCTACTGGGATTTTTACACACAATCATCTCTATGCTTTACAGAGAATAGTCCAAACAAAGAGAAACTATCTAGTGAGCAGAAGTATAATATATAAATAACAGGAAACTGAGGCTACAATTTGCATGGACTCACCAAAATTAGACGACAGAAGATTTCTAAGATTTCTGCTGCAACATTTAGATGGTGAGGTCAGAATCGGGCTGAAACATGACAAAAACCTGCAGTGCAAAAGTGAAGGAACTCCATGCTGGTATCATATGGACCATAAACGTTCAGAATTGTTTTCTGTACCTTGATGAATTTATGCCATGAAGAATTAAAGCAGATCTAAAAGAAAAGGGGTCGGGTGTGGGGGTCAAAGCCCCCAGTACTAGCAAGGTGTACACCTAATGGCCAAAAAAGTGGCCAGTAAAAGTATCTTGATAGTCATCCAGACTGTTTCTTAAAATGAAAACAGAATTTTTTATCAATGGATGTCGAAAAGTCTTTGACAAAGTGAACTGGCCCTTTTTTCCTTTGCAGAACTAAAATAGTTGTTTTTGGGAAATGAGTCTTTCGGTGAATCAGACCAATACATCTCACACCTAGTTTCACACCAAATATGGTCATCCTTTCCATTATTGTTTGCTCTATATATAAAACCTTTAACAGCAGCCATAAAATAAACTTGAAAAACATAAACTTGAAAACCAAAAAGCAGAAAGTAAAGCTGTTGGAATTTCTCTCTCTCTCTCTCTCTCTCTCTCTCTCTCTCTCTCTCTCTCTCTCTCTCATAACTTCCAGTGGAGCTCCCTCTTTCTGGCTCTGACATGCTTCACCCTAAGCAGGGTGGCTGTCTTCTCAACATTTGTAAATAAGGGATGCCTAACATGTGACACAATTTATTTAAAGACACCATTTAGTTTTCCCCTCCGTCCTGATTAATGGCATGCACCTGTGTGAACTTAGTCGCACAGACAATTCTAACATATTTGTGCACTGAGGCACTCTGTCTGTGTTTCATCCCTCTTAGATAATAAACCATATTTTTCAACAATGCAAGTTATTTAGTCTTTTGATGAAATGAAATCCATGCTAGTACTGAAAGATACAATACAATAGCACAAACTGTGTGGAGTTCTGCAGCACTACACAGTGCTGTTTAAGTCTGCAATTATTAATATATGCTTAAGTGCAGCACAACTGTCCCAACTTAACTATAAAACTATATAAAATTAAACATATAAAATGAACATGTGTTTTTATATTTCTTTGCTAAAAGTAAGCAGAAATCTTTTGCCTGGGCAATGCTCACATGTCCCAGTTCCTTCTGGTGATTTAGAGTAGGGCTGCTTTTTTAAAAGTCTCTTAAAATTTTTTTAAGAGGCTTTAAATTGAGTAATTGTCTACTTGAAGAACCTCATAATAAATGTGCAATTAACCCACCTCAAAACCATAATGAATATATTATCATAAATCTTCCTCACCTACCTCAAAATGACGGCATATCGTCTTTCAAAACACTTCCCAAAGAAATTGAGCAAATGTAATACCTTTTACAGAGGAGTGGGTGGATAAGTTGTACCTAAACAAGGCTAATTCTGTTCTTTTAATTAGGGGAGAGACTTTTGCATTCAGGCTGTGTGGACAATGTGTCATTCGGGGTAGTCAGCACGAAGTTTATTTAACCACTGGCATGGCATGACATTTTATTTGCTTGAACATTGTTGTGGTAAATGTGAACACTTTCAATCTTTTCTTATTTGCAATTCAGGAGTTTAAGTGGCATTTGGGCCACTTGAGGCTCTGGGTTGCTGATTAGAGGGTTCAAACCCAACCATCACCACCAGGTCACCAATGTTGGGAAAGGACCTTAACCATATACCCATATGTTTTATGATACCCAGCAACTGAAATGCAGGGCACCTTCAGTACCAGTCCCAAGCTGAGATAAGTGGGTGGGTTGCAGCAGGAAGGGCATCCGGTGTACTGTAAATCCTATGCCAATAACTTGTGGATTGAATAATCCAATTTGGCAAAATGGATTTACCATACATTGTTTGATCATCGTATTTGCTCTCTGTTATACAGTAGGACAAATATGTATGTATGCCACCCCCAGGGTTGAGGGTTCAATTCAAGATTGGCACCACATCCATGGCGTACCCTGCTTTATGTCCACTGAGATAGGCTCCAGACCTCCATCAACCCAGGATAAATGGTATAGAGAATGAATGAATGAATTAATTAACAAAATAATAATAATAATAATAATAATAATAATAATAATAATAATAATAAACAAGCTTATTCATTTTTTATTCATCTAAATATCACAGCAGTCTACCAACACTAATAGTTTTTAGTTATTAAAATTGTGAAACATCCATGCAACAAGTTAGATCCTGTTATCATTTATTTTGACTACAAACAGTCACTCATTCACCACACTTGTTTGATCTCTTAAAGGAAATAATAAGAAAGAAAAAAAAGTTACTGCTTGTCAGGTTGCTAAGTCATCTGGTCTGAAGACTCTGATTGTTACAAAGCCATGAAACCAGAGATGAAAAATAAATTTGTGAATTTGACAGAGCTTTAAAGAGTTCTCCTGACAGTGACCTCATCAAGAGATGAGTACTTACGGGTTGACGGTTAAGTGTCAACAAACTTTAAACTTGTCAACTGGTATTTCCTAAAATGACCTTCACTGCCTGGCAAAAAAAAGTTTGTCATTTAGTGTCGATTTAAACTAAGAAAAGACATGAGAGCTTTTACTGCAGGGATTAATATTTTCAGATTCAGTCAGCAACGATTCTTTTAAACCTAAGTGATGCAGTGAGTAGCTTCTCATTTCTTAAACATCCATGTTGGAATACACATTATGTGGTAGTGAAGAAGAAGTAAGTGTGTTTTGGAAAAAAAAAATCGGAATTAAACTTATTGGCCTGCATCAAGCAAAGGAAAACGTTTTCCTCCCACAGTCCAAAGACATGCAGTTTAGATTAACAGATGTTCCCAAATTTCCCGTAGTGTATGAATGAGTGTGTGAATGCTGACAGGAAGTCCTACCATGGTTGTAAAAATAGGAAAAAATACAGTGGTCTCCACGGTCCCTAGTTAGACTACAGAGGTTCCTATGGATGGATGGATGGATGGATGGATGGATGGATGGATGGATTATTATTGTTTTTTTTTTTGTTGTTACATTATTATATGTACTGGTTCATTTAAGATAATCCTTGGGTAGCATGTTGACTTGGCATGTTTGAATTTTACCTCCAGTCTCTGTGTGTGGAGTTTGCATGTTCTCTCTCCATGCTTGCCACAGTCCACAGTCATTGCACGTCCAAAGACATCCATCCATCCATCCATCCATCCATCCATCCATCCATCCATCCATCCATCCATCCATCCATCCATCCATCCATCATGCCATCTACAGTCTACTCCATCTTGGGCCATGGGTTAATATATACAGTATAAAAAAATGTGTTAACATTTCTTGATATAAATCTCATAACACTCCCATGCTCTTCTCTTCCCCATAGTTCTGATATTAATGTGTTAACTCTCCCACGCTCTCTTTCTCATTCTCCCTCTATGACTCTTTTTCTCCCCCCTCTCCATTGAGCTAACACTTCCTGGTTTGTCTCCTGGGAGACAACTATACAATGTTCACTCTTTGATGTAACAAATATCCATGACACCATCTTTTTGGCCAAACATAAAAAACTCTGTCTTCTGCTGTTAATAAACAGAGAACTTCGTGACATCCATCATGTGCGCATGTTTAACTGCGGCTCTTCCAATGTAGGTAAGCATACCGAAGATCAGTGGACAAACCAAGCGACTCATTTATTCATCTTACATTTTAACTGTAACAGTTTGTATCTGTATCATATGTATCAGTTTGTAATTTAATTAGGAAAAAAATCCCATCCCATCCCACTTCCCAGCTTAAGGAGCCATTGTTCTCCAATCCACCCCAGAGCCAAGAGACCTTGCATCTCTCATAAACTGCCCAACCTCTAGCACCATGGTTTCCTGTTTTATTTAGTCATGGCGAGGTTTTGACTCTCTTTTCAAATGCAGTTCTAAAGTATTACCTCTGATTGGATTCCTGGCTCTTGACCATTGCTTATTGTTCCATGAAAAATGCCTGTTCCATGCCTGTTCAAGAATGATTGTGCCTGACAAATTTGATTATTTAATAAAGATCGTATTCTCAGGATTCTGGAGTTAAACAGGTTTGAGTTTGTTGGTCAGTTTTAATCTGAAGCAAAGTGACTACGCTTTTTGAGCTGGGATTAAATCACTTAGATTGTGCTGACGTCATACATGAATTCTAGACTTACGCTGTCCTTTCCAACAGGAGCATTGATGGTAACATACAGTACGTAATAACCCCTTCGGGTTATCAGTGTTAATTTTCCAGAATTTGTTAACATTATTCCTAATTGAAATAGATACACACTTTTCGCCCTGTTGTTGCTGTTTGTGGAGTGCTGACTAAGCCATCTGGCTTTATAAATCTCTGAGATGATGCAAGTTTCTGTATAAAGTAGATGTCAGATCCCATACTATTTAGTGATTTAATTGGGGATTTTTTTTTTTCTTCACAGAGCTAGTCGTTTTCATATTTCACAAGCATCATTTCAAAGCTAATACCATGGGATTAATATTGCAGTCCATGATTACTGGCTGCAATGCTAGATGTTAGATGGGGTTAAAAACCTATTATTTTTTTTTTATCAATAACTTGGCAATGAAACTATTAGGGTTAGGCAGTACTTCATATGAGGTTCGGCGATTATGACACACATAGCTGCCGTCATGATTTCGCTCAAAAATGCTTCAAGACTAATATCTAATATCTACTGACCTTGTGTTTCCTCCAATTACCAACCATGATAAACTCCCAAAGGAATGTTGGGGCAAAAACGATAGTATTATGAAATAATACATCATGTATCCACTGATGACGTGCCGTGGATACATAAATAAAGCAACGAAGAAAACAATGTGATCTGATCATCAATTTACACTTTTTACAAATTTACAAATTAATGACAAAGAGTCTAAGATAAATGTCAAAAATAAACCCTCACGTTGATGTAAAAGTGTACTATGTGCATTTGTACTTATATTTTATTTCTATTAATTAATTCATGATTTTTATTTTTATTTTTATTTTTAAATCATGGACTAAATGAGTGAACATTGGCTGTGGGAGATGCTGGAAAGAACTGACTTTGTTAAAGTTACAGTTAAAGACACAGTTTCCTGTAGTCAAGCAGATCTCTATAGAGTCCTGCTATACATATACTATTATTTTTAATATTTAGTAATAAATATACTGAAAAAGTCACACTCTACCTTGTTGCAGTGCCTTCGGCTTTGACTACAGCACACACTCTCCATGGCATTGTTTCAACAACCTTATAAAATGTCATTATTATCTTTCTGTATTGATGACAGGAAAGTAAAGTCTTCTTCAGCACATCCCATAGCCTTTAATTGGGGTTGCCTTTAAAGCTCAGAGCATTTTAGCCATTATTTATTGTACAGTATATAGGGCTCAGGATTCTGCAATATAGATTGAGAGCACGAAATACGCAATGTGATGAACTGAATTAAATTCATTTTAGTCAACTACCCAAACATGACTGAGCAGAAAATTTGAAAATAGGTCACACAGGCAAAGAAACAGCACACACATGATTTCATTGTTGTTTTTGGTTGTTTCTATGACCAAAAAATCCTAATAATATGCTCATTTTGAGAGTTCTACATTTTTGCAACATCATGCACATATTCTGGCATCTGACAGACGCTCTTATCCAGAGCGACTTACAAAAGTGCTTTGAAGTTTCCATTATTGGATAGATCCTTACACTGGTTACTAGGTTACTAACTTAAGTGTCATCAGCAAACACTATTGGGAAGGATTTTTTATTTTATTTTTTTTTAAGAAACGGAGAGATCTTTAGTCATCATTTGAAGATTTCCAGTGACTCGGCTGTACAGACATCTAGAGGAGGATCATTCCGCCACCTAGATGCCAAAACAAAAACTGAAGTAATCAATCCAATACAAAAGGTTTTAAGCATTTCTTCTTCTTCAGCTCCCATTAGGGGTCACCACAGAAGACCATTTGTCTCCATATAACCCTTTCTGCAACACCTTTCCTTGTAACTCCAATCTCCTGCATGTACTCCCTCACCACATCCATAAACCTCCTCTTGGGTCTTCCTCTTCTCCTCCTGCCTGCCAGCTCCATCTCTAACATTCTCCTCCCCCTATACCCCTCATCCCTTGCGCATGTCCAAACCAATCTTAATCTGGACTCTCTAACTTTGTCCCCAAACTTTTCTACCTGCACTGTCCCTCTAATCTACCCATTTCTAATCCTGTCCATTCTTCAGCTCTGCCACGTCCAGCTCTACTTCCCGTCCTTTTGTCTTCAAAACATACAACATTGCTGCTCTCACTGCTGTCCTCTTACTTTAAACTTTGCCTTTCATTCTTACTGATATGTTTCTATCACGTATCACTCCTCCTACTCTTCTCCATCCATTCCACCCGGTCTGCACTCTCTTCTTCACTTCTCTACCACAATCGCCCATTGCTTTGGACAGTTGCCCCTAAATATTTAAACTCCTCTGTCACCTCCAGCTCTGCTTCCTGCCTTTTTGCTTATTTCAATCTAAATGGTGACTTTGTTTTCAGTGTACTGTATATAGTAGGTCAGTGATTGAAGCTATGTGTTTGTTTGGTAGCAATCAATACCAAAATGCTTTCAGATTGAAATCAGAAGCTGCTGAAAGTGCTGTGAACGTGTGTGTATGACAGAAGAAAGCTAGAAAGTAGACACACAGTGTAACGTATAGTAAATATTAGGACAATAGATGGAGACAATAAAATAGCTCATATCATAATCCCCCCCCCCCAAAAAAAAAAAAAAAAAAAACAAAACAACAACCTCCATGCTCCTTTCTCCATGCTTTTGGTGAATATTCTATGTGGATCTCTTTACAATGTGGGCACTGTCAGAGTGTGGGCATGCGGAGATGTTAGTGTATCCTTGTTAGGTAAGTTCAGACAGCTGATCAGGTCTTGGCTCACAAAAGCATGGAATGTGTAGGAAGTGCCAGTGAGTGTTAGGGTCCGGCAGTACTCTGTAAACACCTGCCAGAAGCAGTTGAGAATACCCAGTGTCTCCTGCATTAATGCTTGCTCGCAGACGTTTGTGAGCTATAATGAGGTACCATTTGTACTGCGACGTTGAGTTTTACAGGCTCCTTTTCAGCATCTAACATAATTTCACAGTTGGAAAAAAGTAAGAGAGCTTTTAAAAGTAGGCTTAGGCTAAAACAAAGATGATAAATAATGCCATCTGAGCAGGCAGTGAGAACTGAAGTGCTTCCAACTGGACAAATTTTGTCATAACTTGCTGTCATTAAGAAAGCTGAAGAGACCAGAGGCACGTCTCTGGAAAGTAAAACACCAGCCGTAGATGAGGGAGTTAGGGAATAACAGACTTATCTTAATAGTTTTTTTGGAATGAGTGACCCTGCTCTCTCAACCCACGAAAGTGCTCCATAAGTGGGGAATCCCTGCAAATGTATCCTTCCTAAGTACTAATATTAATCATCAACTCAAGAGCACATATAACAACATATATTAGATGAAAGTGCCCATAAGTCAAAGGTTCATTCAATCAAATGATTTGATTGACAGTGAACCTATCATGGGAATTTAATGATCGTTTATTAACGATTTCATTTATATTAATATTAAAATCTTGAAATCTTGGCTCTTGGATAGAAGGGACAAGAGCAAACAGCTGCTATTTTTAATTATGGCAGTAAGTGTTACTAAGCAGTTAAATATCCTAAACAGGATCGCTATAAAATTCGCTTTTCCACTTCATACAATCATGATGTCAGTGGGAATGTTTGCTGTTTTCCTGAGAGTTCTCGGTATCTCTGATCTCAAAATATACTTGGAAATAACAGAGCACTCATCTTCATTTGGATATGCACAACTGCAATGTTGAAAACAATTTTGGTTCCTGTTCAGGGCAAAAGTGCTGCTCACTTTTTTTCTGTTTGGTACAAAGTAGTGCATTTTAAAAAGTCACGCTTTCATGAGAATGATACATGAAGAACAGAAGGTAGAATAAAGACTTTAAAAACATAAACATATGTATGTTGAGAAGACTTATGAATCCAAAATCAATATCTAAGGGATTAGTAGTCACTCAGCAGTTAATATGCTGTAACTGAAAGGTTAGATCTCATGAGTATAATACATTTCAAAATTGCAACTTTTAATAAGAAAATGCCAATATACACTCACCAGCCACTTCATTAGGTACACATTGCTAGTATTGGGTCGGACCCACTTTTGCCTTCAAAACTGCCTTAATTCTTCATGGAATCATAGATTCAACAATATCTAGAAATATGCTGGTCATATTCCCAAGAGATTTTTCTCTGTCATATTGACATGATAGCATCACAGAGTTGCTCAACTTTTTTTGGCTGCACATCCATGATGCAAATCTCCGGCTCCCCAAACGTGCTCTACTGGATTAAGATCTGATCACTGTGGAGGCTGTTAGAGTACAGTGACCTCATTGTCATGTTTACCAAACTAGCTTGAGATGATTTTCTTATCCTGTGCTTATACAGGAATGGACATGGTCAACAATAATTCTCAGGTAGGCTGTGGCATTTAACCAATGTTCAATTGACCCAAAGTGTGCCAAAAATATCCTCCACACAATTACACTAACACCAGCAGCCTGAACTGTTGAGACAAGGCAAGATGGATCCAAGCTTTCATGTTGTTTATGGCAAATTGTGTCTTTATCTTCCAAATGTTGGGGCAGAAATCAAGTCTCATCAGACCAGGCAGTGTTTTTCCAATCTTCTGTTGTCCAATTTTGGTGAGTCCATGCATTCACGTTTGCATTCTTAGCTGACAGTATGGACACTCTGTGTGCATTGTGCATTCAGAGATGCTCTTTGGCATACCTAAGTTGTAACAAGATGTTATTTGAGTCTTTCTATGAGGTTGAACCTGTCTGTCCATTTTTCTCTGACTTCCCCCAGCCTGTCTGGCACCAAAAACCATGCCAAGTTCAAAATCACCTAAATCATATTGCTTCCCCATTCAAATGATGCTCATTTTGAACTTCAGCAGATCATTTTAATCAAGTCTACAGGCCTAAATGCACAAAGTTACTGCCATGTGATTGGCTGGTTGAATTGCACTACAGAACAGTTGAACAGGTGTACCTAATGTGTATTTTTTTGGGAACATTTACAGATCCATGTACAATGTCCCTCATGTTGTGCTCGTTTATGGCTCACACCCATAATGTTCCCGGTCACTTTTGACCGGATCATTTTATTTCATCATCAATCCACAATGATACATATAGTATCACCTAATGTTGTTTTAGAACTTTTTAGCAACTTCAGTTCTTGTAAACATTACAAGTTTTAAACTTGGATATGCTGTTTGTGTGTCCTGCAGGCCTTATTTACTTAAGCTCATACCACTCATTTTTATGGAAAATTAACATTATTTAGATATTATTTTGACTTTAACAAATAGTAAGATCAAACGTATTCCACTATTTAATCACTAAAATGTTTATCAAAGTCACTGTTTTGAAACAAGATACATTTTTTAGACTGTGGTACAAAAGAACCACTTTGTGTTCCCGGTCAAAACCGACAGGTATGATTTATTTATTGAAAAAACAAAAACCCAAATGTACACAGGGAACAAATGCTTGATCCATACACTGTATGAAATTTACAATTTTAAAGTAGCCTTAGGCGAGACGGTGGTGCAGTGGTCATCACTGTCGCCTTGCACCTCCAGGGTCTGCGTTTGATTCCCGGCCAAGCTTGATTCCCATCTCTGTGTGCATGGAGTTTGCAACTTCTCCCCTTGCATATACTGCTCAAAGCCAACGAGATGCTCATCAACAGTTTATGTCAGGTGCTGGTTTGTTTTGTGCTACACCCACTTCTGCCAAACTTCCCAGCTCATCTCGCTGACTTCGGACTGCTCTTGTAAATCAAAGTAAATTACACGTGACAGGATATGGATGGTCTGCAAAGACATTGTAGCATGAAAAATTGCCTGACTAATGTCTGCATAATTCCCATAAACCCTCTTCCCTCCAGGTTTGTCATGTTCATGACAATGGTTACAATGAAGTCTGTGAGGAAAAGATGAAAAGACGACTTGATGTCATCCACTTGGGATATGGCAAACCGGGTTAGGGTTTGGTTCCATCTTTGGACCAAAAGGAGATCACAGCTTCAGTTGGGTCTTCTTCCTTATCAGTGAATACTCTGTGTTCCTCCTCTAAACCCTCCGCACTGTCAGCCTGGCTTCTCGCCTGATAACTGTCGTTGTTAAATATAATTCCACAGCTTCACGTGCAGTATATCTCTTGGCCATCATGCTGCCAAAGACTGAACTGTGAGTAAGGCCTCAAAATGGTTTATATACCAGAGCTGAAAGAAAGTTGTATGATTGAAACAATTTAGCAGTTTGTTTTTTCAGCAGGTGGGGTAAAAATTATGTTGAAGGGTGGGTGTGTGTGTGTGTGTGTGTGTGTGTGTGTGTGTGTGTGTGTGTGTGTGTGTGTGTGTGCTCAAAGACACCTGCATGTTTAGGTGTGGGAGGGGAGTGTAGAAATGTGCCTGAACTCTGTTTTATACACTAATTGTAGTTTTACCCATTCATTTCCAATGGCTGGTCATTTTTGAGTGTATTTTTGACTGTTTTGAGTGTATAAAAGTTCCATTAAACCCACAAATTTTTATACAAATATTTATTATTTATCTCATGTGTTCAAATGCCATGTGTGAACAAAGTCATTGAACCTCATGAGAAATGAATAAATTTTGGAGAGGAAAGATGTAAATCGCATGAGGGTTAATTAAAAACAGCATGCTGTAATATGTGATCCTGCTTAATACTTAATTACTTAAATATGTACTGTAATTATGAAATGATGCATCAATTCATAACACAACATTACGATATACTGTAGAAAATCTATGTATGATGTTCTATTTTACATAATATTGTGCTATGACATGGAATATCAACATACACTATCTCATGTGCTTTTTGAAATTCACATTGCAGATCTGGATCCCCTTTGTTGTGATAAGAAACTCTTGTATGCTATACTTGGAAGACTTTTACTGACTGTAAATTTTGGAGTGGATGGAGAGTTGTGTTCATTCTGCCTCAAGCACCTAAGTAAATTCTAAAACAGTCTAAATCATATCACGTGTGTTTAGCGGGGTTGGGAGGTCAATACTTTGTGTAGAACAAAAAATATATATTTTCTTTGTTTTTCACCTCCTTATACTATATCTGTGCACAAACCCACAAAATGTATATACTGTGTACTACTATATAGGTAAAATATGACATATAAACTGTTT
Organism: Clarias macrocephalus; assembly: GCA_011419295.1. Taxonomy (NCBI): domain Eukaryota; kingdom Metazoa; phylum Chordata; class Actinopteri; order Siluriformes; family Clariidae; genus Clarias; species Clarias macrocephalus. The sequence goes on along the minus strand of JAAGKR010007974.1, from coordinate 18,135 downwards.
TTGTTGTTGTTGTTGTTGTTGTTGTTGTTGTTTGTATTTTTGTCATACTTCAATAGTAATGTTCCAGCTGTGCTAAATAGTGTTTTGCTCCTTAATAGGCAAATCCATAGCTGACATGTTAGACCACTCACAACCAGTATAGGGCAAAGCAAAGTATACTAATTCCGTAATACATTAAAAGTTGAGATTTGCTAGGGCAAATATTACTCAAGTAAAGTTACATTAACATGTCTACTAAAGTAAAAGTACCAAAGATAGACATTTTCTTAAGTATCAAATGTACAGGACTAGTATTAGCTCACATTAGTAAAAAAAATCTCTCTATTTCTCTTTCTCTCTTTTTCCAAATTGTCTAAAAATGGCTATAATATTAGCCATATGATATTCTTGCTTAGACTGCTACCACCACTGTGGTTAGGTAATGCAACCCAATATAGTAATTTAGTGAAATAAAAGTACAGATGTTTGTTGTACAATGTAGTGGTGTAAAAGAAAAAAAATGTTGAATTCTACCCAGCTATTCTGTTTTCACATTTCTTGTTCTTGCCATTTACCATTATACATTCTACCTGCTCTGTTCAATAAAGAAGCAAAAATATCTAGGATTGTACTTAAGTATGTCGTTTAAGGCACAGTTCATGCATGATTGTGTTGGTTCAGGTTAGCTTGAAGGCCAGGGGTATTTTTTTTTTATAAATCCAATTAAATCCCTGTAGCTTCTTACCATCCATATATATTTTTTTTTAACTGATTAATATTGGGAGATCTTTGTCAACTGCATGAAAAAACAGTTAATAAAAATTGAACTGTCTGCAAATTAGCTGCCGTTACATCCATGTCTGTGAAAAACCAGAGCATGTGGTACGAGGCAGCCGCAGTGCTCTGAAAATAAGCTACAGCATGACTCCTGGCCAGGACACTGTAGGAAAAAAAAAGAAATATATAGATCAGCTCTGAATCACCCATGTCTGTTTTTTGTAATATACTATTAAACATGTCTAGACATTAATTTCGAAATCTTTCTTGAAAGAAGTATCTTTCCAGATATGTTACGCGGTAAGCCAAGGAGAGTCTTGTTAAATCAGAAAACAAGAGTGATAAAGACCGAATGGAAAAAGGCTTCAGGACACTTGTTTCCACTGCTACAAAATAAAATTTGCTCATTGGAACTGAGCAAAAAATGTGTGTGAGCTCCACACCAAATGACATGCAGCTCAGTAGCATATGCAGGATGAGGTTTCATTATTCATGTGCACTGACCACGGTTCACTGTATATGTGGATAAATGTCAAAATTTCTTTGTTTTTCGCCTTCTTATGTGTGCACATTAGCCCACACCCACACATTGTGTATATTGCTTTTTGTTTGCTCCTTAACAGGCAAATCCATAGCTGACATGTCAGTCCGCTTACAACCAGTGGTGGGCAAAGTACACAAATCACACAAATTACTTGAGCAAAAGTTGAGATTTACTAGGGCAAATATTACTCAAGTAAAGGTACACTGCATATATGGTATATGTTTTTCAATACAGTAATGAAATAAATCTATTCAGTTATCTTCCACCTCTGCTTATTACCACCTCTGAGTAGGAAAAAAAGAAACATGATGAAGATTTGAGGAAAACAAAGTGCCGAAATTGAATTCCCAGCTATTCTGTTTTCACATTTATTGTGAAATTGGTGCATGTTGGAGGTGACAAATGTGATTAAAAAAATCTGAATTGGTCCATTTGCCTTTTCTTTGGTGCTCTTTACAATAAAGAAGCAAAAATAATAACCTAGGATTGCACTTAAGTCTGTTGTTAAAGGCACAGTTCATGTATGATTGTGTGTAGCTGTGATTTTGTTGCCATGGTTTCAAGTTCTAAGAGCATAACATGTACAGTACAGACCAAAAGTTTGGACACACCTTCTCATTCAAAGAGTTTTCTTTATTGTGTTCTTTATTGTGTTCTTTAGCCCAAA
>JAAGKR010007974.1:0-16148 GCA_011419295.1 Clarias macrocephalus | reverse complement strand
TTTGCTCATTGGAACTGAGCAAAAAATGTGTGTGAGCTCCACACCAAATGACATGCAGCTCAGTAGCATATGCAGGATGAGGTTTCATTATTCATGTGCACTGACCACGGTTCACTGTATATGTGGATAAATGTCAAAATTTTCTTTGTTTTTCGCCTTCTTATGTGTGCACATTAGCCCACACCCACACATTGTGTATATTGCTTTTTGTTTGCTCCTTAACAGGCAAATCCATAGCTGAAATGTCAGTCCGCTTACAACCAGTGGTGGGCAAAGTACACAAATCACACAAATTACTTGAGCAAAAGTTGAGATTTACTAGGGCAAATATTACTCAAGTAAAGGTACACTGCATATCTACTTGAGTAAAAGTACCAAAAAATACATATTTTCTTAAGTATCAAAAGTATACAGGACTAATATTAACTCACATAAATATATATATATACTTTTTTTTGCTCTCTCTCTCTCTCACTGGCTATGAATAAACCACTACTGTAATGCAACCCCATACAATAATTTAATAAAGTAAAAGTACAGATTTTTGCTGTACAATGTAGCGGAGTTAAAGAAAAAATGTATCCTGTAATAAAACTACTGGTATATGTTTTTCAATACAGTAATGAAATAAATCTATTCAGTTATCTTCCACCTCTGCTTATTACCACCTCTGAGTAGGAAAAAAAGAAACATGATGAAGATTTGAGGAAAACAAAGTGCCGAAATTGAATTCCCAGCTATTCTGTTTTCACATTTATTGTGAAATTGGTGCATGTTGGAGGTGACAAATGTGATTTAAAAAAATCTGAATTGGTCCATTTGCCTTTTCTTTGGTGCTCTTTACAATAAAGAAGCAAAAATAATAACCTAGGATTGCACTTAAGTCTGTTGTTAAAGGCACAGTTCATGTATGATTGTGTGTAGCTGTGATTTTGTTGCCATGGTTTCAAGTTCTAAGAGCATAACATGTACAGTACAGACCAAAAGTTTGGACACACCTTCTCATTCAAAGAGTTTTCTTTATTGTGTTCTTTATTGTGTTCTTTAGCCCAAAAAGTCTCTTCTGCTTGTTGCCTGTCCTTAGCAGTGGTTTCCTAGCAGATCTTCTACCATGAAGGCCTGATTCACACAGTCTCCTCTTAACAGTTGTTCTAGAGACGTGTCTGCTGCTAGAACTCTGTGTGCCATTGACCTGCTCTCTGATCTGAGCTGCTGTTAACCTGCGATTTCTGAGGCTGGTGACTCGGATGAACTTATCCTCCGCAGCAGAGGCGACTCTTGGTCTTCCTTTCCTGGGGCGGTCCGCATGTGAGCCAGTTTCTTTGTAGCGCTTGATGGTTTTTGTGACTGCACTTGGGGACACTTTCAAAGTTTTCCCAATTTTTCAGACTGACTGACCTTCATTTCTTAAAGTAATGATGGCCACTCGTTTTTCTTTACTTAGCTGCTTTTTTCTTGCCATAATACAAATTCAACCTCTTTGAATGAGAAGGTGTGTCCAAACTTTTGGTCTGTACTGTAATATCTGTTTTAGTTCACCTATTTCATGCCCTAATTGCACTTTTGTTTTTGATATTTATCAGAACCATGTTTTTTTTTCTCCGAATAGATTTAATAAAGAGAATTAGCAGGTGCTGGCGTATAGCATCCACATGATTACTACTGAACACAAACATCCGTATCTTTTCATCTGAAACGTTCATTATAATTAATCTTGGGGTTCATTTTAAGAAGCAGGGGCATAAACACAGACATGATTTTATGAGCCTGTTCTCTAGGTTTTTTCAGCCAACATCTTTTATTAATTGTAGTAACCAACAACTAATAGTTCTGTATGGCAATAACAGCTCTCACGATCTCTGTGGAAACAATCCATTGTTTACGCCATGCCTATTAAATTGCTTCCTGTATTTGTGCACGTAGCTCATTTTTTTTTAAGGCATTATTTTATATTGATGCCATTTTTACAACATAGGTTTATGATGCCCGCACGTTCTACATCACGGCACATGTCTGGATTGCAGTGGAAGTCATACACACACTGCTGTTTTTCTTGCTGCCTTATTGTGGAGGTTGCATGCAAACTTCTTGAACACAGACTCAAGACTGGTCCTGATTTTTCAACCATGAATGTGCAAGGCCATGGTACATGGTACGAAGCACTGCACCACCACGCTGCCTAAGCACATAATATTATAATATTATACACAGCTATATAATCTGTCTCTATCTAAAATTCTCTATCAGTTCCCATATTGTCCATTAAGTAATATAACGAAATTGAATTTTAGACTATTTAGACTATTAATTCTTCCAAATAACCTTCTACCACCCAGGACTTCATTATAAGCTCAGAGACAGGAGTTCTACACAACACATTGGATAAACATCAGTCTGGCAAAGTGGGAAAGTCAGAGACTCTGGGTTGTGGGATTATGCAACCCCTGACTTTTAATATGATCTCGAAAATTATTTATTTGTTCATATCTTATGGGCTGAACAGCAAAAGACTCTTTGACTCAAATACTACACCAAGCAAAAGAAAAAAGGTTATCATGCATAGTTGACTGAAAGTTACCAAGATGTTATCTGTGTGTTTTTAAATATAAGCTAAATCATTTTAATATGCCTGTCTAAATGTTATGTATCTAGATGTGGTTTTGAGCACAAACCAAAATCGTGTTTAAATTTTTTTTAATACATTTTCAGAAATGCAGTGATCTGCCTGTCCGAATGTGTGTTATTCACAGATGCTTGTAAATTGTTACCATACAGACATTTTATGATTGCTGTTACTCTCCAAGTTGAAGGTAGAAAGACAGACCAGGGCTCTGGACCAGGTTCCGAACAGCAGGACTGCTGTTCCACATAAACTCAAGCACTAAATTCAAGCACTGAGCCAGAATGCCATCCTAAATGCCTTGGTCTATAAAACAATGAGAATAAAGTTTCCATGGAAATGAAGAGGTCAGAAACCTGTAAACTATAGCAGCTGCCCTGTATTTGGCCCCACTTAGAGCGAAAAAAGTTACCCAGATGTAAAAGTAGACATAACAATGATCCATAGAGACAGCTGTAGTATTTATTAGTCATGCCATCATTCCAGGAAACACACTCTATGACGAAATCATGACTCATGATCAATAGAGTGAGTCACTGCTGCTTCATAACTTCATAACCCATGTTTAGGCCAAATGATATCATTGATATAGTGTTGCTTCATGTTGGCCATTAAGATTTCATGCATGTATTGGTTTATGAAGTCTGAAAAGTACGTGGTTTAAAACAATGTCCTTATGAGTTGTTATATGCTAAGGTATCCTATTCTAAAACCATCTTATGCTGTCATAAATGTCATTAATGTTCTCTGTAATGGGATATTTTCCTTGGTGCACAGCCCAGGTTTCTAACCCTGGTCCTGGACTACCCTTTTAGTTAGCGGTTTCTGTTCAAATCATACAAACCCGGAAACGATTGTTAATTAGCTGATCAGGTGGAGCACCTGTATTTAGTGAAGTAAAAAACATTCTAAAAATCCCTTGCTTCTGTGTTTAATCTCATCTGGACACAGTAGGTTGGTCCTGTACCTAGTAGACTGGTAAGGGCTGCTCTTGTAATCCTAACTGCCTTGTGGATCTCCTCACTGCAGAGCTGCCAACATTGTTAAGAAGGAAATCCTAGCAGGCAGAAAAAAAAAAAAAGCACTTAACCACAAAAATCCCTAGTGTATGAATAATTGTTTTAGAAACATTTGTGCCTAGGAACATTAAGAAAACTATGCAGCAACGTGTAAGCTGTGTAAGTAACATTTAAAGAGAAACTTTCCCATTTCCCACAGTTCCATTCGCTTGATTTGTCTTGGCTCAGAAATATGAACTTTGTGGTTTCACAGGTTAAAATTCCCCTAAATCAAGCCAGAAATCCGCTGATATTAATAACATTCTTAAATCACTGGTCTGGTGAAGAAAAATGAAGGGAAGCCTTCACACCTCAGTTTTGGACAACAACAACTTCCATCCAAAATGGAACAACCTTCACAGTGGGTATTTGTGAATGCTGCCCAAAAATGCTGCCAACTTGAGGAGGTGCCTTCCAACTGGAACACAGGGATCCTAGACTTCAGTTTGGAAGGTTGATTCTAGTTTTTAAGAAAAATATTTACCCAATAGGGCAATGTGTTTTTTTTTTTTTGTTTGTTTGTTTTTTTACAGTAAAAATCTGTTCACTATGAATGAGTAGAAGTCTTTTTGTCTTTAGTATTTAATTTATTCAAATGACAGAAAAAAAAACTGGGAAACACTTTAATTATAATGTTGCCTGGAAAAATTGAATATAAATAAAACAGTTCAATTTAAGCAATCTAATTATATGAGCTTGTATTTGTAGAAAATCCCTTAAGGTATGCAGGAGGGAGGAATATTAAGATTTTAAGTAGTGATAATGAAAATACAGAAAAATATTAACAATAAGTTTGTTAACGTTATTACTCTCTCCCCCTTTTTTTCAATGTTCAGGCAGTAGATGATTCATCATTTTCCTGGAACTGACTTGTTGATCCGATCTAGACATTTCACAGAAAAGTGACACTTTCTGCAACAAGGGAATTGCTTCTTAACTACTGGGTTATGAGAATTATGCTGACTAACAGAGTCAGCATGTCCTCCCTGGAGAATTCTGTTGCAAATTCTATTCAATGCTGCACGATGAATCAACTGCATGGGCAAGGCTTTTATACCATATCAGCCTCATAATAACTCTTTATTTGCTAATTTAACACAGACACACAGGTACATAATACCATTATAACAAGGCAATAAATAAATAAATAAACAAATTAGTTAATTAATTAATGGAATCTCCATACTTAACAATTATGTTAAACTTAATTTTGTCAAAAAAAAAAAACTTTGTCAAAGCAACAAATCACATATGTGAAAAAAAAAAGGTTTTTGATTCAAACACACGCGGGTTTTGTAAAACATACCTCAAACAATTTCCAACAAAACAATTTACATTATTTTAAAAGTGCTTTCCAGATCAAGAACAAGAAACTTATTGGAACAATCATTGTTGTGAGAAAATATTGAATCCCCTTGTAAAAGCAATACCAAAACAAATCTAAAAATAATAATGAGCTTGCAGTTAAAAGTGATTGTTTAATAACTTTAAAACGCTGTTGGACCTGACCAATTGTAAGGAAAAATGGCTCCCAGTTGGATTAAATCGATTGAAGCAATTAGAAATGATTATAAAATTATTTCAAAAAGGAAATCCAACACAGAGTTTGGCACAACAAAAAAAAAAAGGTGATTGTTTCCAGTCAGATGTCTCTAAATTTTGGTGTAAGTATAAACAAAACAGAAAGGTTATAAAAGGAAAACATATGAGTACACCAAGAAAGACGTTAAAGCATCAGGATAGAAAACTCAAAGCAGTAAAATGTGCCATGCCATTAGGAAATACATAACAAAACCAAATGATTAACAAAGCAGTAAAAACAGAAGTCAATGTTCATGATGGAACTGTAAGATATCACCTTAAAGGAATGTTATATACAGTACACTGATCAGCCATAACATTAAAACCTCAAAATATTATACCCTGTATAATATAGATTGCCCCTGTGCCACCAAAAGAGATTTGACCCCTCGAGGCCTTTGAAAAGCACACCATGGCATCCAGCACCAGTACATGACATCTTCATCCGTGCTTCAAGTTGCTACTGTAATTGGCGGGGCCATGGATCGGACCTGCCAGTCCAGTCCAGTCCAATACCCCAGGAATTAAATGCCCAACCAGACTGAAACCCCTGGATCCCTGAATGATGAACAGCAACCCTAAACCGCGCAACCAACACGCCAACATACAGCAAGCCATGATGCACCAAGTGCTCTGATACTCCTCCACCAGCACCTTCAGCAATCTGTGCCACTACAGCTCCTCTGTGTGATCAGACTACAAAGTTGGCTATTATTAATTTTAAAAGGTTAAGGCCTCAACATTTAAGGAAACTCAGTATAGCACTAGAGTAATGTATAATTAAAATCTATAACTATGATCCCAGCGAGCCATCAGTGGGCCTCCAGGGCTTCCACTAAAAATCCCAGTGGTATTCTGTAAGCAAAAGTGCTTGGAACCTCTACTAGTAAGTGGTTTCTGTATTACCTCTGAGTAAACAGTGGCAGGAAATAATTCCTGAGTGACAGATTGATGCTGGTAGACTGAGAAGACATTCAGGAAACAAAAATAGTGCAGCTGTTCTTAATGAAAAGAACATGGCCTTATAGTGGACTCATACAGCAGAGCCAAGTTCTTCACTGTTGCATCACATGTAAAATGAAATAGAAAGGAATCTTTAAGCTGACTTACATATAAAGTATATGCTATTAAGTTAGGAAGAATAACTCTGTAGGTGCCGTTGTGAGTCTTGGGTTTCCTTTTCAGTGTCTCTTTTTTTTTTCAGATGCAGATATAATGGATGTTGTGCAATCCAGATCCAAATACAATATATATATAATATATATATATAAAGAGTACAGAAATGAGCTTATGGGTCTACATGATATCAATACTCCCTCCATGGGTCTGTTTGTGGGGAGTTTGCATGTTCTCCCTGTGCTTGCTGGGTTTCCTCTGGGTACTCCACCTTCCTGCCACGGTCTAAAGACATGCAGATGAGGCTAATTGGTTTCATCAAATTACCTGTAAGGGGTCCTGAGTCCTCCGGGAAAGGCTCCAGACTTCCTGCGATCCTGTACAGGATAAGCACTATAGAGGATTAGCTGTCTGATGCTAAAATGTCATATCACATAAGAAGTTACACATAAGTAGTTGGTTCAAGTAATCGCACTTTGTTTCTTTTCACATCTGAATATGAATAAATAAAAGATCAGTTCTGTCTTTTTGAGGTGTTTTCACATACAGGTTCTATAATGCCTTAGGCCTTCCAAAGCACTATGTTTATACACTGCGTACAAAATGTTAAAATGTCAGATCATGGCCCAAGGCCGAACTGTCAAATGCAGTTTTCCATATTTTTCATCTAATTGCCAAACGACATTAGTTTCCAAAGTATTATTTATATGTGATGATAGAATGTACTGTACATAACCATTTCTGCATGGGGAGACGCTGACATGGAGGAATGCATGTAAATTCACAGCAATAATTTTAAAATGGCCTGCATGGTGTATAAACATACTGCTTAGAATGACCTAAGGCATAATACAACCTGGGAGTAGAAACACCTTAAACAGACAGACCTTGCGTTAACTGTCACCTGTCATAGCAACTACTTCTGGAGAAGGAGCTTTTCCAAAGACCTGTAGGTTAAAAAAAAATACTACTTGTCCATTGTTCTCAATAGTCCCTTCTATTGATATAATCATGAGACACCTATGTAAATGAATAATGCAAAAAATCTCTTTAATTCTTTTATATTTCTTTAGAAGCACAAAAACTCTGAATGAATTTGTATTCAACTGAAAACTTAACTTATATGAATACATGGGACAACAAGATAAATTATGCCCCAATGACTGGTATAGAAATTGCAGGGTCTTATCTAAGGTAATCACCTCTCTCAGAATATAATTAATTCTTACCATGGCATGGTGTTTTAATCAGGTCAAGCAATTTACATGCAGCTTTGCATGTCTTTCTCTATTTTGTAATATTTTTTCTTCTTCTTCTTTCTTATGGATCTGCTGTGGAGTTTGCATGTAGTTTGGACTGATGAACCTGTATGGGATGTAATAGGTGATGCAATCTTTGCGATTCAATTATGTATGAAACAGAAATATATACTCATGAGTCTAACTGCAAGCACTATACAACTGAAATGGAATGTAAACCTTTATCACACTTTGAGCTCAAACTGGGGTCAAGATAAATGGCAGCAAATGTGGAATGTATGCTTTCCAGGCATGTCAGTATTTCACTTGGCTTTGTTCTGGAGTCAGAGTCTTTGAAGGTAGACCTTATAGCCAACCTTTCAAATATGGCATGCGAGCTGATGCTGAATTCTTACATCACACTGGCAAACGCCACACAAGAAATACACTTTTGAAGGTCTGGTATCCAGAAAAACACCCAGTAAATTAAAGATGCATGGTCCATTGATGTGATAAAAGAGTTCCATAAGGATAAGTGCGATTGATTGACTGATAGTGGCTTTGTATTCCTGTTAGAAAAAACACAGTATTTGTGCTGATTTAATTTTGTGTTATAAGTGTTATACAGTACATAATACAGAAAATGTGTTTGCCAAAGAAGCTACTTCTGAAATTTACACAAGATGGAAGTGAACAATCTTGCTTCACCAAGTTTTACATTCATAAAGATGTTAAATTTAGCTGTTTTTGGAGAGATGATTTTATATGTTACCCGCAAAATAACCATTTTCAGCATTATGCATATAGCCTCGCTTTAAACAATAATAATTTAAAATGCAAATTATTAATATTTCTTTAAGAGTGTTGATGCGAAAATTGATGTAAGCTTCTAGGAGCATATAACTTGTAAAATTCTTGCCTGCTAATTAAACCATTTTGGAGTTTTGCATTTTCATATAAAATCTAAACTGGCCAAGTTTCATCTGAATGACAATTACGATCATTGAAAGATCTGAGTACAGAAAAGTTACGTAACTACAGACATAAAAGGGCATCAAATTGTCTTTGGCAAATGTATTTTTTGTTATCTGATAAAAATATAAATGTGCATGCATATTTACAAAAAACAAAGCATGGTTTGGGAGTACTATGAAAAATGGTGTTATATGATCATATCTGAAAATTCACTTTTTCACATACGTACTGTGAGACACTTTTTAGAACCAACACCATGTTTTGGCCATATGTAAGTTGTAGTATGCTGACAACTCAGGCTTATGATCCAATATATTTCAAACAGATTTCTTTGATCTTTATTGACTTGAGTGAAGAGTAAATGAGATAGTATACTTACCTTTCATTTGATTGGAGGGATTGAAAACAATGGATATTTATCCAGGAATGGGGAGTCTTCTTTGCCTAGGCCTATGGATCGAAATAAAGAAATAAATAAAGAAATGAAGAAATAAAACTTGTAAAAATGTACATACATACTTACACATCCCAGCTATTGCAGGATCACCATGAAACATTTATAGGTTAAAAAATTATTCCACATTTATGATAGATTGTTTGTATTACATGCGCATGAAAAGGGCAATAAGTGCCAGTTGCATTGCTTAACGGCAATGTCTGGTGAACAAAAAAGTTTTTTGTATGATATTATCAGGTATTGTATGGAGCACATGGAGTCAACATAGAGTCAGCTTGTGCATGATAAATACATTTCAATTATGGCATGATGAAGTTGAAGAGGTTTGCTCAAATGATGTTTAATGTTGGTGTTAGGGTATTTTGTTTGCTCTATAAGAATAATATTTTAAGAAATTACTATTAAAATGCATTAGTGAAATTTGAGATCAGCCAATCCTTACGTTGTTGACAATGACTTTTTTCGTTGATTTTCTCAGATTTTCTCTGCTTTAATCAATAAGTCTTGATATGTCATATATATATATACTGATTACAGTCACTGGTAGTTATCTTTGTCATGTTGCTTTGAGCTAGTGTGCATCACAATGTTTTTAAGAATCATACAGGTACATGTGCCTGTGAAAGATCGTGACAGTTTGAAAAGTGACGAAAGTAAAAAATTGCACATGATTCTCCAACACTGTGCTTGATGTTTGGTGGATGGAAACAATCTTGAAATCCATACCTTGAATTCAATTGATTTTGTACCATTATAAAACATTTCCTCACATAGTCTACAGACATTAGGTGTAGGCTGATTGGCATTTCCAAATTGCCTATAGTATATGAATGGATGTGTGCTTGTGATCATACGCAGTAAAAGTGGCATAGATAATGCGTGCATGGATAATACACAACAAATAATCAAACCATGAAATGTATACATTTAAAATATTGAAAACAAATGTAATCTATACATGTAGCGTACATTCATTTTAATCAGAAAGAGTTTCGAAAAAGCCTTTACGTTTGCATGTACAAGGAATTTGTTTTGGTGACAGATGCTTCCAGAAACAACATCACACACAAGATAAAAAACTAAGATTTAACAAATGTAAATAATATTGCACAGTATTGCACCTAGGCGGTACGGTGGTGTGGTTAGCACTGTCACCTTGCACCTCCAGGTTCGGGATTCGATTCCCGGCCAGGTTCTATTCCCGTCTCTGTGTGCATGTAGTTTGCATGTTCCCGTGCTTGGTGGGTTTCCTCCAGGTACTCACAGTCCAAAGACATGTAGGTTAGGTTAATTGGCGTTCCCAAATTGACTGTAGTATGTGTGTGTGCCCTGCAATGGATTGGCACCCTGTCCAGTGTGTACCCTGGCTTGTGCCCCAAGTCTCCCTGTGACCCTGAACACAGGATTAACCGGTATAGATGATGAGTGAGTGAGTGAGTGAGTGAGTGAGTGAGTGAGTGAGTGAGTGAGTATTGCACCTATCGCACATCTTAATACTGCTGTGATGGCAGGCTTAAAGCCAGTACGCTACATAAACCTATAGATTTTCGCTCAAAAGGAAGACAGCACATGTTCAGCACCATGAACAGCTACTCAGGGGTGGGGCGCCGAACTCTCCAATCTCATAATCGACTACCATCCCACAGTCGTCTGCTCAATATATGCAGACTGCTCAATATGAGGAGAACTTTTAACTGTTCCTGAGGTAGATTGCCTGGGGAAGAAACTGTTCTTGTGACTGATTGTCCGGGTGTTTGGTGCTCTGTAGCACCAAGCAGAAGGCAAAAGTTCAAAGAAGTAGTTGCTTGGTTGTGAGGGGTCCGAAGTGATTTTCTGAGCTCTTTTCTTTAATTTAGATATATACAGTTCTTTAAGGGTCGGCAGGGGAGCACCAATAATCTTTTCCGCAGTCCGAACCAACCTTTGTAGTCTTCTGCCATCTGATTATGTAATTAAGCCAAACCAGACAGTTATTGCAGTGCACAGGGCAGATTCAATGATGGCTGAGTAGAACTGTGTGAGCAGCTACTGTGGCAGGTTGAACTTCTTCAGCTGGTGAAGAAAATACAACCTCTGCTGATAGTGGAGCTGTTGGACATTCATTTTCCCAGTCTCACTAGCTGTTGCCTGTCTGTCAGAAAGCTGATGATCCACTGACAGATAGAGCTAGGAACAGAGAGCTGGGTTAGTTTGGTCTGGAGCAGTGCTGGGATGATTGTATCATATGCTGACATAAAATCCACAAACAAGCTCCTCATATAAGTCCCTGATTTGTCCAGATGTCCCATGTTGACGGCATCATCCACAGACTATTTATAAGCGAACTGCAGGAGGTCCAATAAGGGTCCAGTGATGTCCTTTAGACAAGACACCACTAGTCTTTCAAATTACTTCATGGCCACAGATGATAGGCCAACTGGTCTGTAGCCATTGAGTCCTGTGATTTTTTTTTTGTTTTTTTTTTGGAATGGGGATGATTGTGGAGTGTTTGAAGCAAGAAGGGACTTCACATAGTTCCAGTGATCTGTTGAAGATCTTTGTAAGATGGGGGCCAGCTGGTCAGCACAGGTTTTCAGACCTGTGGGCCAGACCATCTGGGCCTGGAGCTTTAGTTCTCTTCTTTTTTTTCAAAGTTCAAGACCCAAAGTGAAGAAGGGAGGGGTGGTGCCAGAGGTGTGATAGTGGTGTAGAGAGCTGGTCAGGACAGGTATGTGGTGTGAGACTGGGAGTTTCAAATTTACAATAAAACTCATTTAGGTCGTCAACCAGTTGTTGATTCCCAGTTGTTGAGTTGGCGGATGACGTCTTGTAGTTCGTAATGGTTTTCAGGCCTTTCCATACTGATGAAGGGTCATTTGCCGAAAACTGGTTTGCCAGCTTTTTAGAGTAGCTCCTCTTAGCCACTCTGATTTCCTTTGTTATTGTGTTTCTGGCCTGGTTGTACAAGATCCTGTCTCCACTCCTGTAGGCATCCTCTTTGGCAAAAGGTGTCTGGGTTTTACTGTGAACCATGGTTTTTTGTTCTTGTATTTAAATAAGTCCTGGTAGGGGTGCACAAATACTTACAGAAACTGATATATGTACATATACAAAAATATGTGAGGTTCACTGGTCTATCTCTGTGCAGTTTTTACTACCATAACAATAAAACCTTAAATCATTACACCCAAGTTTGTGCAGGTTCCCCTTTGTGCAAGCAAAGCAGCTTTCAACCCTCGAGGCATGACTCCACATGACTGCTTAAGGTGTGCTCTTTCATCTAGCACCAGGACATTTCAGCACTTAGGATCTGCTGCTAAATTGTAATCTTCATGAATCAGACTTGTTTGTCCAGTGCATTCCATGGATGTTGTCAGATTAAGATCTGGGAAATTTGGAGGCCAGATCAACAACATTGAACTCTTTACCTGCTACACCACACACCCAGCAAGCTGTGATACACTATGTGTTCTGATACCTTTCTACCACATTCAACATTTGTAACAATTTGTGCTAAATGGCCTTTTCTGTTGGAAGAGACTGGACAAGCTAGCCTTTGGTCTCCAGAGGTATAGAAAAGCCTTGGGTGCCCATGATCCTGGCGACAGTTTCAATGTTATGGCTGATTTGTAGAACCGTATCTGGATCTGAGCAAACTTTAGTAAATAGTTGTGGCAAATATCTTTTTCCCCAATATCCAGTTTACATCTGGTTGGTATGTGTCTTGTCTCTGGATTGTACCCTGATACGATTTTAACCATATGTGTTTTCCCTTGCCGTGAAATGTGTCTCCAGTTTGCCATATAAAAAGCAGAACCAGACATAAATGATGCAATACCTTTAAATACTTTCCTCATTCTAAGTTCATTTATGTTATAATATTAAAAAAAAAAAAAAATCAAAGACTTTGCTAAACAACATGGCTGACATTTATTATTTTATTGGCTAAGGTTCTTATTCTCAAAAGTGAAAAAACTATGATTCATGTAGTAATAGCATACATACATAATATATCATGTAGTGAATAATTCATACATCCACATCAAACATGATGTGAATATTGACTTTATGGGAACTGAAAAGAGATTTGCAAACTGGTGTAAGGGAAACTTTTGCCTCAAAGTGATTGGCCAGTTGCCTTTTATGCATATTACAGAACACACAAATCACATTTTGAAAATGTTTCCCAAACATGGGCCAAAAAATACTAGACACAACAACTTCTTACTGAATCCATTGGTATACATGCTCTTTTTATTAAGTCAAATTGCTTTGTGGTTTAGAAAATACGAAAATTCAGAACAATAGAAAAATGGCCTGAGCTGAACTAATCCAGTAAGGATCTGTCAATGACATATAAAAAGTTATATAAAAAGAAAGAAAATACTTTCATGAAATTAAATTCATTAATACTGATTTCTGATTTTTTTTTCTCCCTAATTTTTACAGAGTATTTAATTTTACTGACTGAATAACAAAACAGAAAATATATTTACTCCTAAACCATTGGCAAAATTGATGTATTGTACTTAGTAACTTAAATACTGAAGATGTGTTATTATACTTTAAAAGGTCCTATATTTTGCTATTTTTTTTAACAAGATAACACAGGTCTCAGTGCTCCCCCACTGTGCTTGTCTGTTAATTGGCTGAAATACCTTCCAGATAATAATGCATTGTTTTTTTTTAATATCAATTCCAATCTGTTTCACTCCTTTTACAAACACCTTGTTTTAATGTCCATGTAAATGAACTCCTGCTAAACCACAACAGAGCTGAGCAACATACCCATGGAGGGGCTTTTCTTATATGAGGTCACAATAGGAAATATAAGCAAACACTATGTATATAATATTAACAATATGTATTTTTTCCCCCTCACTTTTTTTTGTTTGTACAAAAAATTTAAATCCCAGAAATTTGCCCTCTTAACACTTACCCATGGGATGCAAATTTCCAGCTTACTTACTGAAATACAAACCACATCACATGTACGATGCATTATCCATTCATTAGACCACAATCACCAGGGCCCGTATTCACAAAGCTTCTGAGAATTCTCTCAGAGAACTCCTATCTTAGCCTAAAAAGTCCTAGATGGGAGTCTTAGACTAAAAGTGATTTAGAAAACCTCTTAGAGCAACTCTGAGTAAGGAAAGTAGAAAAATCTCTCTCTTAGTGAGGGGGTGTGGTTGACCCCGTTGCTTGGGATGATGCAGCAATTCACGGACTGTGATTGGTTGATAAAAAAATAACCGCTGACCTCTGCAAAGGTCAATGAAATCATAATGTTTGTATATAATGAAATTGTATAACCATGACTACAAGCTACTTCATGCAAAGTTTATGTTATAGGCTAAATATCTGAAAGTGAATTAAAACAGCCAAATGTTGAAAATGTGAACCAATTTCTACACAGTAGTTACTATATTTAAGTTATTATTTTATTACTTGTAATCTGTTTTAGATTGATGGGAGCAAAATGTCTCAGCTTTTACCAATGTACGTACATGATTGCAGGACAGTCTATTTACTGTAAGTTGCACAATCATTGTTGTAGTCAACAATCCAAGAGAGGTGGAAGGAAGTAAATCAACAAGAAAACCACATTGGACAGAAGAGCAGTGTTTACTTTTAGCTTTATGTTCAGTGTTTGGAGAATATTTCATCTTGTCCTCTGCTATAGAAACTCTTAAACCTCTTAAAAGTCCTCCTCTCTACTCTTAACAATTTTTAATTGCTTTGATCTGACCGCTTGCACTTTTTTAAATACTTGTAATTTATTTTTAGATTATAAAATATAATTATAAATTATACATAATCTAAATATAAAAATATTTTATAATATATTATAAAATATTTTTATATTTAGATTTGCCTCTTGTTTTGCCATTTTCTAATTAAATTATGTCTAATTCTATTTAGTACATTTAAGTACTCAGGTTGATTCAGTTAATTGAATTGATGGGTCTTTTTTTTTCAGAATTCATTCACACTTTTTTTTTTTTAACTATCTAGGTAAACTCTAAAATGGATAAATTCTTAAAATATACCACAATTCAATCTTTGAAGAAAATTAAAACCACTACCATCTTCTGTGCTTAGCGTACAGACTGTATAAAAGGAATTGGACCAACCCTCTATGATGTCACCCATGGGTGTTCTAAAGAGAGGTTTAGAAGTTTTTGAACTTCAAAACCGCTTTTTAAAGTTGGTGGGAGCTTATCACCATCTTTGCAGGTGATGCCTCCTCCTAAACACAGCTTAATCCATAAATGGGCAAAGGGGTGGAGCAAACAGCATCAGGCTGTTGATTGGACCAAAGCTACTTAACTCATTTACTGTAAGCTAGCTAGCTTAGCTTTAGCATAATTAAAATGCTAAGTTGGCTAAGTAAATTAAACTTCAGCGGTACCTCAGCATAAAAAGTTCCAGAGGCGAGCATTATCATACATTACTTGTAGTTTCATTAGAATTTGCAATCATTTCACAATTATTGCTAAAAATATGTCTCAAGACTTTAAAATATAAATTGATTTGTACGACTGCACTAGTCTGTGTTAGCAAATTTGGATCTTTACTACCACTACTGTTTCTAACATTGTGAAGGTAATTTAATATTTTTCATTTTGAGCCACAATTGTTACGGGACAACCGGAGGCGAATCAGGAGACTAGCAGTTTGCCCGTGTAGCATGGAGGATAAATCCAAATGCGGAAGCAGCGCGAGCAGGCAGGATAACCACGCAATTTATTCTTAGAACTCTCTCACACAGAGAGCAAGAGTTTACACAATTAAACCCGCGTTCTAACAACACACACTCAATCAGGAAAATGGCACAAAATGGTGAGTACTCACGAAATTGGAGAGATAGCGTCGGAGACGGCATTGGAAAACTCAATGACTGAGTGATGTGCGGCGCCATCTTGTTTCCTTTTATACTTCCTGAATCGCGACCGTACTACTTCCGGGTCCTAGTGCCGGTCGTGTTGAGTGCGCATGACAGTACCCCCCCGTCCAGGACCGGCTCCTGATGGTCCTGGGATGGAGGATACCCGACGACGGTAGTCCCGTATAAGCTCGGGGTCGAGAATGAACCGGGCCGGGATCCAAGACCGTTCCTC
>JAAGKR010007973.1:10343-33688 GCA_011419295.1 Clarias macrocephalus | reverse complement strand
TCCCAGGAGACATTGGGCACAAGGCGGGGTACACCCTGGGCACACACCTACACACACACTGTCACATGTTCATTCACACACCACAAGCAATTTGAGATGCCAGTTAGCCTAATCTGAATGTCTTACGACTGTGGAAGAAACCAGATCACCAAGCACAGGGGGAACATGCAAGCTCCATGCACACAGACTAAAATCTATGGAACAAAATCAAAAACGTTTCTAGATGGTGAGAGATTTATGCTGGATGTTTCAGATGTTGATGTGAAATATGCTGTTCATTAGCTATGTTTACATGGACAATATTTTCTCAAACAGATTGAAATCATTCTGATTAAGGAATCCAACTGAACTGTTTTCACGGACGCTGAACCAATAAGATGTGTGTTAATAGGATCAACGCGTTGAATCAGAGAAAGTGGTTTTGCTCATGTGCTCTGAAGTGTTTAAATCAACCATAAAAATGCAAAAAGAAGCAGAAGAAGGAGAAGGAAGAGGTTTTCTTCCACTCTGATTGGCTACTATCTTTTTCGATACATCCTGTCTGAATTCAGTCTCATCTATGATCGGTTAGATGTTTACTATGTATGAAATGGTGAGCCAGTCACTGCCGCTTTCTCAGGCAGAGGAAGCAGCTTTAAGGAAAGGGATATTGAGTAAGTGAAGAAAATAAAGGGAGTGTGGTCAAAGAAGTATCCATGTGAACACACGTGCCATTTCGGAGGGCAGATGCTTCCACATTAGAGTCAGATGAAAATCACTTGCCATTTGAATATGAACTGTCATTATATGCAAATCCGATCTGACCCAACAATCGGAACTGAACAATGTGGTCTGTAATGTGAACGTAACTTTTTAAGCTACTTTATTAAACCGCCAGGCAAGAAAAACATGGGAAGTAGTGCTGTAGATTTTATGTAATTTTTTGGTCAGTTGTTGATTTAAACTCGATTCACACTTTCAATTATTTAGGTAAATTTATAAACGTTTCTTCACCAAATTGCTTCTTCTTCTTTTGAGTTTATGGGCAATTTGGATCATCTCCTGGACTGTCGGATGGAATAAAAAAAAAAAAACGTAATCACTTTGTATGAGCATTTCAGTGTTTAAACACTTTTAACAACTTTAAGACCTCAAAACTTATAAGAAACATCGCTGGTTGAGACAAACGCAGTAAAGTCAATCATTAGTGGTATTGAACAGAAAATGGCAATGGTCCAAAGATCGAATCGAATCGACAGTCTAGCTATTATCCAGAGCTCTCCTGGGAATGGGGATCATGTTGGAGCTTTTATTTGCTCAGAGGGACAGCGAATGTATTTATGATTTGTCCAACCCTGTGGCTGTCATGGTTTATTTGGATCACACGTATGACAGACAGCCAGCACTGCATAAGTTCAAAAACTGATTCAACATTGCTCAATAATTTCTGATTATCCACTGGAGCGTACTGTTCCCAAAACATATTCGACTGACTACGCTACACGTTATTTGCATCAAACTGATTGAATTCCACGCCTCAGTTGTTTAATCTCTTTGCAAATAACATGGAGCTCAAGCAGTGTGCGTTTTAACTGGCTTTTCTCCTTATCATTTTAATCACAAAGTCTTCTGCCTGTGTACATTACAGAGATTTATACCCAACCCGTGTCTGCTTTTCATCTAAAAATACAATGCCCATTTTGGTTCATTTGAGAGTATTGTACGTCACTTGCCTTACCAGATATACTTTAGGTTAATCAAGATCATTCAAGTTTTCCTAATGAATAAAACACATACTTGTTAAACGAAAAAGGACAAGACTGCAAACAACTTGGTTGTATAGTAAGTGTAACGTCGCTTTATTGTATAGGTCGCAAACTGGTAGATCAATTTGATTTGAGCTGCAGTCCAACATATTGCACCAGTTTAGCAGCTTTTAAATCAGAAGCATCAAATCTTTTCCTTAAATAGCTGCCGTGATAACAGGTTTTCATTCCAACCAAGCAGGAGGACATAGCTGCTAGTCAGCTGCAGACTAAGATCGGCCAAGGAGCAACCCCTTCAGTTCTGAGAAACGTGCCAAAATTCAATTCTTGAATGACCACTAGGAGATGGCTCCTAAAATAAGCCAACAGAAATACGATAGAAATGAAACCTTTGCAGCCTGGCGCCCAAGAAAGAAAGAAAGAAATAATACGGTTTCAGTCTTCATTGGTAGATTTCTCATTTATGACAACTGTACGAGGGTGAATTTAGTTTCAGTAAAAAATCTATTAAGCTACAAAAAATTATGCATAATTAGCAGCATGGTTCATTTGAGTGACAGCTGTCAGGTGTCAAACTGCTTCACTTCAAATAACCAGCTAGCTGAGATCATTGCAGGTCGACTTGTAGGAGTCGACGAGACAATGCATAGGATACGAATGTGAGTGAGTGAGTTTACTCACTCCCTTACTGCCTATACCACTTTATCCTGTATGTCTACAGGGTCGCAGGGGCCTGGAGCCTATCCCAAGAGACTTGGAGCATGAAGCAGAGTAAACCCTGGACAGGATGCCAATCCATCGCAGGGCACGCACATACACACACACGGTCATTTACATACTACGGGCAATTTGGGGATGCCAATTAGCATAATATGCATGTCTTTGAATACAGACAGACCCCAAGGCGGGAATTGAACCCGGAACCTGGAGTGCAATGCGAAAGTGCTAACCATTAAGCCATCTGGCCGTCTGACGGAGTGCAATCAAATGCAAAGTAACATTAGCGTATAAATGAACATTAGTTACCTTAGCATTATAACCAAGTTTAAGCTAAGCTATCTAGTGTTGAGGTAACTGAGGAAAGTAGGAATGTTTCAACCAACAGCCAGGCTCTGTTCACTCCACCCATTTGCCCATTTATGCATTAACCAGGGTTTAGGCTGAGTCAGCTTCAATCAAGGTGGCGATGAAAAGAGCTTCAAAACTGCTCTTCAAAAAAAAAAAAAAAAAAAAAAAATTTATATAGAGAGAGATGATGTAATGGAGGATTTTCCGGTTCTTATACAGTCTGTGAGATTAAACAGGGGAAACCAGATGTGACTTTGGATTTCTTTGTGGATACAATTCTGCGTCCCTGTTTTACACAGAACGTATCTCCGGCAAATAAAATCTGTTTCGTACTTCACCATAGGACTGGAACTTTCCATCGAGATGTTTGACTAATACCAAGAAATCTATTTCCCCTTAAAAAGGCAGCGAGTCTACAGTGACCCACTAAACAATGTTGTTTATTAGCAATGTCTGACAATGAAATGGGCAGTCGCCAGTGGAGATACATGGTGAAAGAGGGAAGCTACAGTAAGAGTTTTCCATCTCCTAATGAAGTACGCTATGTGGAAGAAATCTAATACAGTCTACAGTCTCGTGACTATAAATTCAAAGCCATAGAAAGCAAATATTTCAGTCAGATTTCATTTGTGTCATCTGTGAGGCTGCACGTGTGAGAAGGCTCTATGCTCATCCATCAATGCATTCTGCCCTCAACTGGCTCTGCTCCATTCGATTTAATTAACTCCCGTCTTAATGGAGTGATTCATATCTCCATACACATCCTGTACATGGTTGGTACCGCTAGCATATGACGGTGGCTTAAATAAAAATCTACTTACTCGAATTAAAAGAAGCATAGCGTGCACCATTCTGAATTAAACAAGGTAATTGGATTAACGTGGCCAGCCTTCCAAAATGCCACTTCATCTGATTGCGTAAAATGCTCTAAGTGAAAACAATGGCATTATAATAATGCGCAAGCTAGTCTGTGAATCCCCAGCTAAAGTCAGATGAATTCTATGTAGTAAAGAGTGAATCACAAAATATTACTTTAACTGGCTTTTGACAGACTGAGTTTCACCATCCAGTAACTCAGCGACCTATATATTTCCAAAGATGAAGATTTTTTTTCCAATTACAGTTCTGTGAAAAAGTATTAGCTCCCCTTTCTGATTTCTATTTTTTGCATATTTGTCAAAGTTAAATGACTGAGATTGACAAATTTTAATATTACACAAGCATAACTCGAATAAATACAAAATACAATTTTCATTCATGTCCTGGCCTACCAAAATTACTCCCAGAACAGAACGACCACACATCCATGAGTCCATAAAAGAATCCGAATGACATCTAAAGAACTGCAGGCCTTGGTTAAGATCTGTGTTTATGATTCAAATATAACAAAGAGACTGGACAAAAATTACTTTAATGGGAGAGTTCCAAGGCAAAAAGCCAATGATGGCCAAAACAATACAAAGGAATTTGCCAAAAATTTTGAGAAAATATTCAGTGGACTGATGAGACAAAAGTTTCTTTTTGGGGGCGTAAAAACAACAACATTTCATAAAAAGGACTTTTATACCAAGAGTCAAAAATGTCGGTGGTAGTGTGATGGTCTGGGCTTCAGGACCTGAACGACTTACCATAATTAATGGAACCATGAATTCTGCACTCTAATAAATTAAATAATTTAAAACATGCATTTTGTATTGACTTGAGATAACTTTAAGATTTTTTTTTTTTTTAAATGAGGTCTGAATGATTCAAGTGGGAAACACAAAGTATTTGACTTTTTTTTTCTTAAAAATGAGTTCCTGTTATTGCTTATGTTACAGCAGCTGTAAGCACGCTACCCCTCAGCTCTGTTACCAGGAAAGCACATTATCCATCAATCAACTTAAACTGTGAAATTGTGGTCTAGTTAATAAAATAAAAATGCTGAATACTGTGGAGTTGTTGGAAAATGCAGTTATGGTAGATTTAATGGTTACAAGTGGTAGGTAACTGTTTACATTTCTTTTATTCAAATCTTTATTTTACATTAGAAATTAATAGAGTTGGATTGCAGACCGCCTTAGCCAAGACTGAAACAAGACCAAGAACAGGGCCAATGAAGTGAAGTTAAGATCGAGTATGACAACCAACACCAAGAGATCAATGCCACACACAGCGGGTCCATGTCAGGATCGAGCTCACGCTAGTCAATGAGACAGTTTGTAGGATAGGCCTGAGACAAGACCAAATAAATATTTACCCGAGTTTATAATAAAATCCAAAACTATACATTTATGCACTGAAGACAGTTATCCAGAAGCACAACCCTACAATTTTGTCACTGTTCTTTGTAATGTGACATGGTTCTAGTCCTATCCTAGACCCATCATCCTAGCCTTTATTGATGAAGACATTTTTAGCTGTTTCAATATTCTAATATTTACTAAATTTAATTCCCAACCTTAATCATTTTCTGCTGCACATTTGCTTACAAAGCATGACATTACCTTTTTTTATTTATTTATTTTGGTGAGCGAGACTGGCGCTAGAAAATCTTTCATGTGTACCTATTAAAAATTCATGCACACCTATGACTTTTTCATTTAATAGAACAAATGATCAACAACATCAGTAAAAACATATGGAAGTGGGAAGCACAGTCATAATAAACCCATAGCAGAATTCACATTAGCAGGACATACTACAGTAAATCCCTGTTTTTCTCAATGCAAACGAAGCATTCAGTGTTGAGCTAGCTGATTCCTCTTCACACGGTAGCGCTAATGCAAAAGAAAAGCGATACAAAATGAGGCTAAAATTACAGAGGGAAATGCACACACAGTACAATCAAAAAAATAAAAAAATAAAAAAAACTGTTCGGTCCTCACAAGGAAATTACACACCCTATTCGATACAATCAGACGAAGTCATATTACTCTCAGCAACACGGTGCGTCTCTCCCGGACATATTTATGAAGAGAAAAATCACCCAATCTCTGTTGTTCTCCTCCACGGAATTGGCAGCTCCGATGACGTTTCCCACTTTGTTAAGTGCTCAATGAATTCAGCAGAAGCTTTTAGACTTCATCTGGTCCATTCTGCAATCTGCGCCGAGCCAGAAAAGCACAGGCATGCCAGTTCCAGCAGTGTGCACCTGCGCTGCAAAGCCTCCATCATCTCGCACACCATTACAGGACATGTGCAATTACCAGGAGCCGGTCTCGTACAAGCCAACGGGGAAAAAAGGGCCATTTTCTGAGTGCTATTTCTGTTGATTCTGACTGTGTGCCCATTTCAGCTGGTTATTTTATACTCTACACTTGCACAGCTATGAGACTTAAATATATACATTTTTAATAGAAAACATAGGATTAGGATTATACGTCGACCACACACAGGCAAATATGATCACAGGCTATGTGGTGAAATAAATTATAAAAATGTTCATGATCCATAACCACAAAGATATCAGACCAAGAGTCTCTCATTCAACAACAAAAAAAAATGTCAAGGAAACGGCAGATCCAAAAAGCAGATTTGGAAACAATGTTCATCTTTGGCTGCCAAATTGCTCGTCAAGTACAGCGACCGTGTTCCTGGAACTAATAGCATTTTTATTACCATACAGGTGCATTGCTTAGGTCTATTCGATTCAAATCAATAAAATTTCATTTATATAGCGCTTTTAACAATAATAATAAAATATCAGAATGTTCCTGTCGAGCAAGGCAGGGGTGACGTGTCAAGGAAAAACTCCCTGAGAGGACATTAGGAAGAAACCTTGAGAGAAACCAGGCTTAACAGAGACCCCATCCTCATCTGGGTGACATCAAATAGATCTAGAAGGGACTGATTTGCAGGCATACTGTGTGCTACCAGGCTGTTCAGTAGGACAGGAGAGGTGTTTAAGTTAATATGAAGTATTATTTGTTGGAATTTCAGTCCTAAACTACCGAGCGACTGTAGTCACAAGCCATCATAGAAAAGCCTTCTATTAACGGCCGTATCCCATTGTGAGGCACAAAGTATTGGAAATCCAATCCTTTTTAATACCGAAACAAGCTCGCTGTTATTCCTTCAACTTCCAATACCGTTTTATTTATGTGCCAACGTGACCGCGCATGCTAATTCGACTCGGCTTGGCAAACCTGCTCAAGACATTAACATCTTGTAAAGCTTGAGAGCACCTAGGCACTACCTTTTAGCAAATGTAATGGTTTGGTAAAATGGCCTATTATTTATGTAGACTGTTGTAAAATAACACACATGGTGTTCAGAAAATTGCAACATAACCTAAAATAATGATTGCCTTTAGCCTTTCGTATAACTGGAACATACAAGTAAGGCAAGTAATTTTGTTCAGTACCATATGTCAGCATAACCTTCTAGAAACAAATGAACACACAAATGCAACATGGTATTACCCAACAGCGTGATGCACATCTGACCATAACAAGTGTTAATATTTTATTTTATTTTTTTATTTTTTTAGGTTTGTTATTGGGTACTGTTCTTTTTATTTAAAAAGTGTTATTACGAAAACCTTATATCAGTTTGGCAGTGGAAAGGGACCGTGATAGGATCGCTGCTGTGTCTGGTACATTTGTAATGGAACAACCATACTGCTATCACATCAGGGTTATTACTGTGCTGAGAAAAATCCATCTGCTTGACTCCGGTCCCTTTTCCACTTATCCATGGGGTAAAGGAAGACTTATTCTTCACAGCAAAAAAAAAAATGGGCTAGATCAGCCATAATATTAAGACAAATATTGATTCAGTGACGTATGGTGATTCTTTTGCCGACTCCAGAATTTTTTTTTTTTTATTTAGGTTTGCATTTGAGGTGGTAAAATGTTGCAGTTCTGCTATAATCCAATATGTGGTCAACATTATTGATTGCTTTATCTGCTAAGCCCCAAACATGGCTAGCTGTGATGCACTTGGTGTTCTGGTGCCTGTCCATCATACTGTAGCTAGCATTAACTTTTTTCATCAGCAATTTGTGCTAAATTGACTTTTCTGACAATTTCTTCCCACGGGCATAGATGAGCCTTAGGTGCCCGTGATCGGGTCACCAGTTTACTGGTACATCATTAAAAATCAATGTTATTCAACAATCTGGCAGGAGCGATAGGGTTGTGGCTGTTTGTTGTATATGATGAGCCTAACTTATGAAATTATAATTAAGTAAGATTTACTCATGAGAGGTTTGCGGTTATAGCTACAAATTCCAGTGACTTTTACCTTTTTTTTTGCCATTTTTTAAAATGCTACACAGAAATGCAGCAATGTATTAAAATTAAAGTATAAAGGTTATACTATATACTTTTTAATTATCTATGAAGATACATTGTAGTACTATTATTAAACAGAAGGATCATCAATCTTAAAACTATTTTCAGGTCTTCATTAAAAACATCTGTTTCTCATGTGGGTTCACAGGTGTTAGATCTCATTGCTCAGCTCCTATAGTGTACAGTAAAAAAAAAAAAAAAAAAAAAGTGGCAACAGTTTTAAGTTACCTAATCAGCCTTAGAAAACTTCTCACTCCTCGTCTAGAACACTTTATCCTTTATAAAGGGTCACAGGGGGGCCTGGAGCCTATCCCTGGAGACTTAGGAAACAATGCGTGATACACCATGGATGGGGTGCCAATCCATTGCAGGGCGCACACACACACACACACAATCACACACTTATTCACACACTACGGCCAGTTTGAACCTAATTCCAATCACCTAATTTGTCGTCTTTGAACTGTGGGAGGAAACCCGAGGTCCTGGAGGAAACATGGGAAGAATATGCTAACTGCATGCACACAGACCCTGAGGTGGGAATCGAACCTAAAGGTGCGAGGTCACAGTGCTAACCACTAAGCCAACGTGTTGCCGTTTAGAGAACTTATTGAACAAGATAATAATAATAATAATAATAATAATAATAATAATAATAATATTTTTCTTTTTTGGTATACTTTATACCTGAGCTCAGACTGATAACAGACCTTGGACACTACCTGTAACCATGCATATGTTTGATGTAGATTTTTTATTTATTTATTTTTTTTTTTATAGCTATTTCCAGCTCAGTTAGTCAAGTGTAGATTTTGGTTTTATCAGACAGATGGATAGATAACTAGAAAGCAAGGGGGTGAAAAAGCGTAGCATCAGTTACTGTGCACCTGCCTGAAGACATGCAGATCTAACAGCTTTGGAGAGCTGGTCAGCTGATGCACTGCCTCTGCTTCATGCAAAATGTAAACTTGTGCACACAAAATGTGCACACGTGTATAGAAAAAAAAAAGGATTGAATGAATGAGTGAATGAATAAAAAAATGTAAAAACCGAGATGCACGATTGATCGTCTTACCCAGCTTGGCTCGGGACTCCTCCAGTTTGCGGATCTGGTTCTCGATGAAGAGCATCGCCAGCGCGAAAAGCACCAGCGCCAGGAGCTGAAACTTGGGCGGCATCATGATCCTTAGGAGCCCCATTAAACCACACTACAGGAGGAGGATGACGGTGATGAAGATGACGGTGGCGGTGCTGATGAGGATGGTCTATCTGCATGTCATGCCGCAAGTCGCTGAGCAGAGACACACACACACGCGCGCGCGCGCGCGAGCCGGGGACGCTGGGTTGGTTTTTTTTTTTTTTTTTTCCTACTAAAAGTGCAGAAATCAGTGGAGGATCAGTCTGCACGCCGGCTTCATCAAGTGCATCGCGTTTCAGTTCTGCCTTCAGGGATGCATGTGTGTGAGAGAGAGAGTGTGTACGCGCGAGCGATTTGCTTGGCTGAAGTGCTCCACAGTTGTGAGCTCTCCCAAATGCTATTACCTCTCCGTGAGTGTGTGTGTGTGTGTGTGCCTGTGTGCGGTTTCCTCTGGCTCTCGGGCTTTATTCCTCGGTGTACTGTCGCTGTGTGAAGTCAGGCTGAGATTCATCTCCAACAGTGCCATCTACAGTCCTGGAGAAAGCCAACCGAGGGGGGGAGGAGAACTGAGGGATTTTTCAAACTCCAGGCCATTGTTCTCCTTTTGTCATGTCCCTGTGGTCAAACAGCATCTGCATCATCAGCTGCCGAGAATCCAAAGAACCTGCAATGTGCATGTCTAGATGTGGGAATCATTGTGATATTTAATATTTTAGATTAAATCTACACTGGCGTCCAGAATATATCTATTATAGTTATAGATATATCTATTTATCATCCATAGCATTATGTGGTTAGTACTGTTGCCATGTACCTCTAGGGTACTGGTTCTGTGTACATGTGTGTTCTGACACCTTTCTATCACAAACAGCATTTTCATCAATTTGATCTGCTCTAGCGCTTCTACTGGATCAGACTACACAGGCCAGCCTCTGCTCCCCATGTGCATCTGTAAGCCCTGGCCAACCATGACCGTGTCTCCAGGTCACCGGTTTTCCTTTCTTGGATTGCCTTTGGTACTGTATGTCCTGACCACTGCAGACTAGGAACATCCCACGAGAGTTGCAGTTATATATATATAAATAAGTTGAGGTACAAAGCAGTTAACATGGTCAATATCACACATTTGATTACAATTGAACAGAGACTTAGAATAAGTGCTGATTATGTTATTACATTTTCAAGATATTGAACATTTACTTCCTTTTTTTAAAAACATTTAGAAATTGTAAAACCTTCTGTTTATTTCCATTTTTTTATGAAAAAGAAAATTCATATTCTTTTCGTATCCCCCCAACAGCCCCCACCAACACACACTCACACACACACACACACCTGTACACCACACCACCTGGTGGCCAAAAAAGTGACCACCTGGATTTAACAAAGCAGATATGTACTGTAAGAGCCTCCCAGTGGATAATTATTGCAGTCATTAATATGTTTCAGACAAGTTATTTAACTGATACAGTGAGCAGCTTTTTATTTCTTTAAAAAAAACATGTCAGAAGACATATCCTGTGAGCAATGGTCAAATTATTGTCCTGCATCAAGCAAAGAACTGTAAAATGCATTATTAAAATCTGGAAAGATAGGGGTGAACCATTATCTTTGAGGAAGAAATGTGGTCGACAAAACATCATGAATGAATCACTTCCACTACCACATCAGTAGAACTCACAGCCATTTTTTTACTTGTGAAATTAGGAGCATTTCCACAAATACAATGCGAAAATAACACAAGGGACTGGGACTAACAGCAGTGTAGCCTTAGGAAAACCACATATCGGTGAGACTAATCTGAAAAAAAAAATTAAATAATTAAATAGAAAATAATTAAATAATTAAATAGAATTTTTACTAAATTACATTTAAAGTAAGTCAGCAGTTCATGGTGCATCAGTTGATTATATTCTGGGGAGATCTACATTTCACATTTTGGGTTTTTTAAATCAGTTTGCAAAGCAGCAACCATACCATTTTGTTCTAATCTTTTTAGATTTAGATTTCTGTTTCATGCTGGTTGAGACTGGAAAATATGTCATGTGCCATTGGAATCCTCAGGCCACTTTAGTGTTCATTAGTCTGATGAAGACAATGGACATTTTTCATGATTAGATGAGTACTTAAATGCAGTTGCAGCTTATGTTTCAGCAGACTTTTTAATTTGCATGGATTTCTATACTCCCAGCCATGAGATGTGTTCTACTGTACCTCCATACAGATAAGAGCTTTTGTTTGGGCATCCCAAAGCTGTGTCATCACTTTAAGCCTCCACAGCAAGCCGTCTATAAGGTGTTCCATGCTTACCTGCAAGTGTCGGGTGAAAAATGTTTTTTTTACTCTGGTGATGCAGGCTCAGTGTCAGTGGAAGCCTACAGTGTAAAAAAAAAAGTGGGTGGTGGAATATTCCATTGCTCCTGGCACTACAGGAGAGACTTACTCAACAAAGAGTATCAGCTATGATGATGCTCACATGTTAATGGCATCATGTTTTAGGGCAAAATAGAAAGAGGAACAAGTTACTTCATTCACTGCTTTGCTGTAGGCATTGAGGTTATTCATTTTGTTTAGAAGCTTTATGCCCTCTGTCACTACACAAGTAGATTTCATTCTGCCTTGAGTTTGCCAGCATCCACAACTAAAACTTCTGGTATACGGTCTGGGAGAAGCTTCTGATGTGCCTGGTAGTAGCCAACAAAACAAGTGGCTATGGTGAAGTCCCAGTTACCCCAAAATGGCATTTTTTCACAAAGCAGTGAGAGCTAATAAGCTGACATTTTTATACCGTACACAGTTTAGTCTTCACGCTCTTGTCCACAAGGCTAGATTTTTGATGGATAAACACATACACAACCACGTCTTCCCTATATTACGTAGATTCTTTTCATTGGCTTGAGGTTTACACCAGTATTTTAAGAGCCTAATGTTTTTTTTTCTCCCTAATTTAGTCATGTTCAATTCCTCCCCGTCACTAGGGGGCTCCCACATTAAGGCTACTACTACCACTCAGCCGGGAGGGCCGAAGACTATCACGTGTTTCCTCCAAACCACGTGACGCCAGCCGACCGCATCTTTTCGAACTGCTGACTCATGCACTGTTGGGGCGGCGTAACACACTCGGAGGACAGCGCTATCCGCTCCTTCCGTTGCGCAAGTTCACAGACGCCCCTGATTGGCTGTAGAGCCGTGATTAATGTGGGAGCACTAAGTACCTCTCATCCCTCCCCTCTGAGAGAGCTCAGCCAATCAGCTCTCTCTAGACCTCCGGCTGCGAGATGTTACCACATCACCCGGGATTCGAACTGGCGATCTCCGGATAATAGGCACTTTACCACTGCGCCAATGTTTAAGTTACTTAATTGTTACTTAAACTGTCTTCTCAACTTATTGAGCTTTTACATTGTCAAACACTCTCTAGGCCACTTAAGCCCCGTTTACACTGCAGGTCTTGGTGCCCAATTCTGATTTGTTGCCTATATCTGATTTTTCTGACCGTCTGTTTACACGTTCTTTCAACTCTGACCTATATCCGATTCAAGTATTTACACTTGCCATACCGTCTGAAACATCGCGCATACTTTAAGGGAGGTTCGTGCACTACACATTAGCCAAGATGCACAAATGCGAAATATGCTTGATGCTAGCTCTGCAATATATGCAAAGTTCGCGAAACGGAGAAGAAGGGCCATCATAGCAGCCTGCGCATATGCTTCATTTATTGTGTGCTCAACCATTCAGAGGAATGTCTGGGTGCGAGACATGTCAGGGTTGCTCTCTGGTGGCTCGCAACAGGTGCGGGCTACCGCACACTGGCGCGTCTGTTTGGGATGAGCAGCGCGTCTATGTGCCTGATTACGTCATTAAACCGCGAAGAATTCGCAGTTTTAATGACGTACAGAACGCAATGCCTCAGAAAATCCGATCTGTCTGGTTACACGACAATCACATTAGCACATATCTGATTTATATCTGATTTATTTCCACATATGAAGGAGGCCTGAAACCGATCTTGAAATATCGGAACGCATGCGTTTTTTTCCTATTTACACGGACATAGAAAATATCCGATGTGTGTCACATATGAGCAAAAAATCGGAATTGGGTCACATTTAACTGACAGTGTAAACGTAGCTTTAGATACTCTAACCAGATGCCTTTCATGCCTTTGTGGTTATGGCTCTAAATTTGTGGAACAGTCTACCATCAATGTTGGGCAGTACCAATTTTAAGCAACCCTTATTATTATTATTAACAATAATAATAATAATAATAATAATAATAATAATAATAATAATATAATGATAATTATAATGATGATAAAAAAAGCTTTAAAACTTTCTCTCTTCTGATGAATTCCACCTTCTGTGTTATGATTGATAATAAGAATTCAGTCTCATCTACGATTGATTTGATGCCATATTACATATAAAGCAGTGAGCCTATCAGTACTGCTTCCTCAGCCAGAGACACAGTAGATGAAAGAAAATACTGGTGGAAGAGATTTTTTTCTCTACTGATCATGAATGGAATTAATTTTCCCTCACAGAAACTGGTCACCTAATGTTACTCACAACATGGGGCTAACATGCACAGAAGGAATATATTTATTCCAACAATAATTTTTTTTGTGTGGAATATTATAGGGTTCATGTAAACACACCTATTGTCTTTATATATGAACAAGTTATAGGCAGTGTCCGTCTGGCTTCTGATGTCCTTATTCCTGTCCTGAAAGGGCTATTCAAACTTCAAAATTAATTATGATGGAATTTCTTCATGAATAATGTTTCATAAGTAAAGACAATTTTCACCTCCTAAGTCTTGCAGCAGTGCCATCTGAATTTCCCTGATGTATTTTAGGGGTTTATGCTGTTTTATGCTGGCTACTTTATAAACAGCTATGCTACTGAAATCAGCACTTTTAAAGGTGATGATTAGTCCTTAATTCACAGCCTGGACCTTTTGGCTAAATATTTTCCCACAGTTGAAGATCCATTATTAGTCCAAAAGGTCATGACCATGACAGCGTGTCTTGTCTTTGCTTTCCGAAGTCAGAGAGTGGATCCTTGGAGTTTGTCTATATCGGTCGTCATGTGGGACCTTGACATTTGGGAGCCTGCTGCTGTGCTGTACTGTAATTCACAACACTTGTCACGAGTGCAAAATCTTTTCTGTAGCAGTTGTACACATCACGTCTCTAATTCTCAAATTTGTATGTTTGTGATGCAAAATTGCTCACAACTTGAGAACACAACAAAACCTAATAGTGGTAGATGTTCACAATGATTTTTGGTTATGTGCATTTTCCTAGCCAATAATAACACAGAAAATTTTAACCCACCTAAGGCAAAAACAGGCCTAGTCTTTTTGTCTTTTCCTCGCTGTATTCTGTAAAACAAAACATTATAATATAGTAATACTGTATTTCTGCTATGATTACTTTTAATTTTATTCTGTCATAACAAAAAATTAATTCTATCTAGTTTTTTTTTATTGGGATACACCAATTATCATACATTTCAAGGGGGTGTCCATGTCAAGCTGGAACTTTTGATTGAACAGAATAACAGAACACATGTTATGAGTTATAAAAAAAAAATAGCTTTTATTTCTGTACTGTATATAATCCCCTGATACTCTAATGCACTTCTACCAGCGTTTCACTATTGGTTGGATACCATCAAGTTATCTTGGTACACCAGAGCCATGATTGGAATGTCTACTTAATGATGGAAACCTCCAAGAATCAACTTTTCCACAAGTGGGCTCTGAGGCCAGGAAAGTCATTTATGGACATACGTCCTTCTTTAAAATGTTTGCACCATTCAAATGTTTTACATAGAGTCACATCACCGGACTGTGCTTGACGTCTTCTGTAAATGTTAATTAGTTTTATGCCTTCATTCACAAGAAATGTTATAATAAGTACCCCCTGGATGGGGTGCCAACCCATTGCAAAGCACACACACATACACAATTTCACACATTACAGTCAATTTGAAAATGGCAATCACCGCAAGCCTGGAGGTGACGGTGCTAAACCCTGAATCACTGGGCCAACAATTTAACTCTATTATTATCGTTTTATTGTACAACTAAAAATCAGTTTTAAATAAAACAAAATGTGCATTTAAGCCAAAAGATGAAGTTCCCTGACAACATACAGTACGTGCTCATATCACAGTCTCTTATCACTGGAGACTACTTTATATGGAAATACAAAGGACAAGTTATGTAGAGAGAGAGCCATTCTTTGTGGTTTGTCCCTGGTGTGCAGTGTCCCTTGACTCCCTTAACACTGAGCATAGAGGGATGAAGGATATAAGGCTCCAGCTGTGCATGAAATTGCTGCCTGCCAAATCGCCTGTGTTTTGCTGCTGCTTAAAATAGCCTCATTCACCTTCTGTCACCAGTCAGGTGCAACACAGCAGCAACATGTAAAATCTCAGCTGTTCCCACCACATTGTAATACGATCGTCAAAAAATATGTTGCTTTCGTGGAAGATACGGTCATTAAAGAAAAAGTTCGGATTAGCTTCATTTCAGATTGCAATTTTCATTTTAAATATTCATGTCTGGGCTGCAGGGTTAATGGTATTAGCTGTCATTTTTATACTCCATGTCTAAATCATCCTACGCTCACTTTAATACACAAGTAGTAGAACTAAAGTTTTTTTTTTTTTTTATATGTAAAATATTTATAACATGATACTCCGAGGTTGTCTGCCATCCAAGTGCTAACCGGGACCGAGCCTGCTTAGCTTACAAGATCAGACATGAAAGACTGGTATGACACTAGGTGA
The DNA here is from genome assembly GCA_011419295.1 of Clarias macrocephalus. NCBI lineage: Eukaryota > Metazoa > Chordata > Actinopteri > Siluriformes > Clariidae > Clarias > Clarias macrocephalus. Next base: position 17,655 of record JAAGKR010007973.1, on the reverse strand, counting down.
AAGCTAGGTTGAAGGGAGGCATATTTGAACAATATAAAAATTTTTTTTGTGAATAGTCATGTTTTTTAAAAAATAAATAAATAAAACAATATACCTATATGAGGACTAAAAACTGAGAAGTTTACAGCACCTGATATCCCGGGTGGTCTCCCATCCAAGTACTAACCAGGGCCGAGCCTGCTTAACTTCCAATATCAGACATGAAAGGGCACTGTCAGACTGGTGAAAGCTGTTGAAGGGAGGCCTATTTGAACAATAAAAATATTTTTTTGTGAATATTCCTATTTAAACAAATAAATAAATAAAAAACCTAAATGAGGAATAAAACTGAAAAGTTTACAGCACCTGATATTCCCAGGCAGTCTCCCATCCAAATACTAACCAGGACAGAGTCTGACAGTAGGTGAAAGCTGGGTTGAATGAAGGCCTATTTAAACAATTTTTTTTCTTCTTCTGAATAGTCATTAAAAAAAAAAAAAAAACTATATGAGGAATAAAACTGAAAAGTTTACAGCACCTGATATTCCCAGGAAGTCTCCCATCCAAGTACTAACCAGGACCGAGCCTGCTTAGCTTCCAAGATCAGACACGAAATGAGACTGTCAGACTGGTATGACAGTAGGTCAAAGCTGAGCTGAAGGGATGCCTATTTGAACAATAAATATATTTTTTCTGAATATTTATATATAAAAAGAAAAAATTATGAAAATTATATAATCACTATAATTTTCTCAGGCGACACGAGGGCTTAGTGGTTAGCACTGTCGCCTTGCCTCGCCAGGATCTGGGTTTGATTCCCAGCCAGGTTTGATTCTTACTTCTGTGTGCATGTTCTCCCCATGCTTGATGGGTTTCCTCCAGTTACTCTGGCTTCTTCCCACAGTCCAAAGACATGCAGATTAGGCTAATTGGCATTCCCCAAATTGCCCATAGTGCGTGTGTCCTGTGATGGATTGGCACCATGTCCGGAGTGTAACCCGCCTCCTGCGCTAAATCTCCTGGGATAGGCTTCAGTCCCCCTGCGACCCTGTATACAATATAAAGTGGTATAGACGATCAGTGAGTGAGTGAGTATAAGGAGTAGTGCTCCAGTGTTTTTTGTTTTTAGCCTTTTTATTTTTTTGAAATAGAATAAAATAATCAGCTGTAAATAGAAGCACAAGTACAAGTACAAGTTTGAGCTCTATTGAGGAAAAAGTGCAATCTGAACTGAGCTAATCCGACCCTCAAACCTACTAGCAGAGTTTAACCTCAAATTTATGTAACAATTCTTTTCTCCTTATCAGCTGTTAGGATCTAACCCTGGCTAAAGCATTTGTCATTCATATTATGAGTCAATTAACTACTGATACAGGTAGCTAATTTGAAGTACTGTGCTAAAATGCTAAAAGTTTTTTTGTCCTGCCTACAGTAAAACTTCATCATTTTATACAGCAATTAACAGACTCTATTTTGTTAAAAATCTATTTTTCTGTTATATACAGTACAGTAGTATGTTCTGTCATGGTGTTATCAATTTGGCATCTAAATGAGAAATCTTTTTGGATTTACCTGTCTTGTTTAATGGCCCAACAATGGAAACTTGCTAGTGCTGGGGTTTTAACCTGGGACCTTCTGAACCACAGCCTTACATAACACCGTAACCACTGAACTTCCCATGCCCTGATCATGCCTGTTATGACAAAAAAAGCTGGCACAGTGGTGCAGTGGTTAGCAGTGTCGCCTTGCACCTCCAGGGTCCGGGTTAGATTCCAGGTCAGGTTTGATTCCCGTCTCTGTGTGTATGGAGTTTGCATGTTCTCCCCGTGCTTGATGGGTTTCCTCTGGGTACTCCAGTTTCCTCCCACAGTCCAAAGACATGCAGATAAGGCTGATTGGCATTCCCAAATTGCCCATAGTGTGTGAATGAGTGTGTGAGTGTATATGTGTGCACCCTGCGATGGATTGGCACCCTGTCCAGGGTGTATCCTGCCAAGTGCCCAAAGTCTCCTGGGATAGGCCCCAGGCCCCCTGTGATCCTGAATACAGGATAAAGCAGTATAGATGATAAGTGAGCGATTAAATAACAAACTCTGTAAAATGAAGACTATGGGAATAATTAAATGACACATAATGATGTCAATGGCAGAACCAATTTCCATTTAGGTTTTCTAAAAAAAGAAAGCGATCATCAGTGCACCCTTCCTAACGTTTATCTCTGTGAAAAAATATGAAAGAATTGCACTTTTTTATTTAATTACATATCTAGCTACTTAATATCACTGACATACATTACTTTAAATGTACCTCATCCTACCTACTTGTCATTTTCACCATAAATGATCCTTCACCAGACCACCAGATGGCACCAGCGAATGTATTTAATTATTTATTTGTTTGTTGTCACATTTCCTTTTTTTTTCATTGTTTCACATGTTTTTAGTTCTCTAATGAATCACCTTATTTAATCCGTGTTCTTTGTCATTGGTTGCTTGGCATTTGTTTCGTGTTTTAGTATTGGTTTGCTTTTGCTCGTTCTTGTGTCCTGTCTTTTTTGAGTTGTTTATTAATTATGTCCTTTATGAAGTCATATTTCGCAACATTTTTCCTGCAACTGCATTCTGTACCCTATAGTGAAAGTTACACTGATAGCTATGAATTAATTTTCTCCTTTCCTCAGCATGGATTCCTGGCTGAGTCAGCAGCATTCACATGGATGTCTTGAAAAACTTTCTATTGTGAGTAACGGGAATAGTAATGCTTAGACACAATTCATTTTTCCTGTATCTACTTACTTCTTTCAACTTGTTTTTTGTAAAAATAAATAAATTAATTAATTTAAAAAAACATGGTGTCAAATAATACAGATATACTGTTTCTATGTACACGTGCATGATGACTGTATATACAGTTGGGAATGAGATTTTATATAAGGTGCACCACCAAGTTTCTCTCAAATAGTAATAGAGAGAAAGGTTTGTACACACCTGATCATCAATCCCATTGTGCTTTTTGAAGATTTATTTTTCTTCAGTTTTAGTCCCTGCTATATTGATATTGTTATAAAAGCCTCCAAATCTTTTGTGAAGGATTTTACTGAAGGGATTTGCTTGTTCAGCTTCAAGAGCATTAGTGAAGTCTGGCATTGATGTTGGGTACGGAGACCTGGGGCACATTCCAGTTCATCCCAGTTGGTGATCCAGTTCATCAGAAAAAAAGGCTTCAGTGGAGTTAAGGTCAGGGCTCTGTGCAGTACACTTAATCAGCAAAAATGTCGACAACATTTAGATTATTCCTAAAATTCCTTAAAATATTTGTTCGTTCCGCTCTTTCCTGTGCTTATTCTATCACTGTTGTTTATAATATGCTCAAACTGAAAACCCTTTCAAGCCCCTTAGTACTATTTGACTTTGCAGTATACATTTATAGAAGAGGAATGATTCGTAATTCCACTATCCGGCGCCTTTAAGAAGAGGGATGTCATCTCCTTCGAGTCTGGTTCTTCTCAACATTTTTCCCTCTTAACTTCTCATGGTGTTTTTGCCACTGTTGTCTCTGGTTTGTTTATTAGGGATCTTAATTTCCATCCACATTTCTGTAAGCCTTTTTTGTGATAACAGTGTTAAAATGTTATATGAATGAAACGTAATCGAATTGTATATGAATGTGGATTTATCTTAAATATGTACCACATATACACTATGCATTGCTTGATTAATGAATTAATATAAAAAAAATAATATGAGGGGTGTTCAAGTCAAACTAGGACTCGTGATGAAATTTCTCATGAATGAAAGCATAAAAGAAGGCTGTATGTCCATGAATGATGAATCCAGCTGAGGTGGCTCAGAGCCTACTGAACACTCAACAAGCGGAATGCATAATCCTTGAGAATCAACAGATAACCTGTCACCAACTTGCAGAGGAGACGCATCTGTCTGTGGGAACTGTACACACAGTCATTTACCAATAAGACATTACGTGCAGTACATGAGCTTGGCTGCCACATCACCCTGTACAGTCCTGATCTCACTCCAAACCATTTCCACATGTTTGGGCCATGGAGTTCCTGGGAGGCCAGAATTTCAGGTACGAAGCATGGCTCCAGCATATAGAAAAAAAAACTTTGTACCTAAGCATCTAATGATAAGTACATTAGTGTAGCAGGAGATTACATAAAGAAAGATTGGACTGGAGGAGAAAACTGGAGTACCCAAGAGAAACCCACCAAGCATGGGGAGAACATGCAAACTCCACACACACACAGACCCGAAGCAGGAACCAAACCCAATATAATATAATACAAATATAATAAAAGGCCTTTATTTCTTTGGAACAACCTAGAGCTAGTCTAATGATAAGTGCATTAGTGTAGCAGGAGATTATATAAAGAAATAAAGGTAGTATTTACTTTCATAACTGTGCTCTGCAGAATCAAAAGTACCGGTTTGCCTTGAACACCACTCCTACATTTAATTTCTATAGTAATTGAGTAAAAAACAACAACCTGTATTCATAAATGTCTTATTCTAGGTAATAGATAAGATCAGATGAAAAAAGTGACATTAGAAGGAAAAAGGAAGCAGGGAAATTGCTTAAAAACACTTTATTAGAGATTAATAGCAAAGAGGAAAGATATTTAAGTTGTGTTTAGAAAAAGGAAAAGGGGTGGAGGTTCAGAGAGGCGATGTGGAAGGGAATTCCAAGGTTTGGGTTCTACAGCACTGAAAGGAAGTGTACATCTGGTGGACACAATTGAGCCAGAGCAAAGGATGGCACTGATTTGGAATATTCATTAGATTTACAATATAAAATGAACTGTATGTTTCTGGCATTGTCTGAACGCATTCGGTAACGTCTAATGGCATTCATAGTCTTTGTAGTTGCAGAAATTGGAGCAGATAACAAAAAGATCTATTATATAAGCATTTTCGGAGGCTGACCCACAAACACAAGCCTGTCAGCACTTCCTCTGTCATCCACCATCGCTGCCTTCCCCTTCAGTGTTTTGTGTGTATGTAATTGCTGTGCTGCACTGCATTTATTGACTGTCTGAAATTGCTTCCATTTAGAAGCAGGACGCATGTATTTACAATCTTTGGAGCAGTGCGCATGTATTTACAACACCTCTGCCACTAATCACATACTGTACCCTTTAAAAAAATAAAAATAGGTGCAAGATTGCTTCCAGAATTATTGGTCATCCTGATCATAACACGTGGTTAACAATTTCTCAATGTCACCTGCATGACCTTGACACATTCAGAGCCTGGTGGGATGCTGGTGTTTTTATTACCATGCCTTTTCAATAATGTCTCACAGAGGAGGGATTTATAGAACGCATAAATTTAAGGTCCCAGTTATGTTATTTGAATGAGTGCAAATATTCACAGATAAGGATACGATTTCAGTGACTTCTCACCTAAAATTTCATCTCTAATATGCACCCTCAAACACACTAAATGAGAGTGCTTTCTGTCACCTTTTTCATTTACTGTCTGTAAATGGAAAGGTTTTGAAAACACTCGGTTTCAATTCCGTTCCAGCATGCCCTTGTCTGCTTCTCCCCTCATAATTTCTCCTTGATTGAATCTCAGTTGCTATCTAAAGATCACCGACGCTAGTTTAACAGCTTCGTGCACACATAGGCAACTATTTAGTAATGCATAAATCAGGCACATGCTCATAGTAACACATTAATCATGCACAATCAGTCTGTGCATGATTAGTCTAAGGAGGGCTAATGAAGGCTTTGCACTAAATATTGTAATTAAATACTGTAATTAAAAACTAAAATCTAATCCCTCGTTGATTAAGTTATGTAAATGTACATGTTTAAAAAGACTGTCAGTCAAAAAATAAATAAATAAAATAAACCTTATACCGTACAGGTAATTTGGGAACACCAAATGACCTAATCTGCAAGTCTTTGGACTGGAGGAGGAAACTGGAGTACCCAAGAGAAACCCACCAAGCATGGGAAGAACATGCAAACTCCACACACACAGACCCAAAGCAGGAACCAAACCCAATATACTGTAATACAAAATATAATACAAATATAATAAAAGGCCTTTATTTCTTTGGAATAACCTAGAGCTACTCACAGAAGAGAAACATATTTAGATTCCCGTCTCTGTGTGCATGGAGTTTACATGTTCTCCCTGTGCTTGGTGGGTTTCCTCCATGTACTTCGGTTTCCTCCCAGAGTCCAAAGACATGTAGGTTAGTTTAGTTGGCGTTCCCAAATTGGCCGTAGGTTGTGTGTCCTGCAATGGATTAGCACCCTTTCCAGGGTGTACCCCACCTTGTGCCCTAAATCTCCTGGGATAGGCTCCAGACCTCCAACCAATATCAGCAGTAAAAAAAAAAAAAAAAGTAAAAAAAAAAAAAAAAAACTTTTATATAGCTGCTTAAGATTTTTACATTTTAAGTGCCCATAAACAAACACTCATTTTGAGTGACTCAGTGGATAGATAGATAGATAGATAGATAGATAGATAGATAGATAGATAGATAGATAGATAGATAGATAGATAGATAGATAGACATCAGACATCCCACACATACATATATTAGCAAGCATTATAAAAATAATAGGCAGAAATTGCAAGATTGAAAAATATATACATGGCTAAAAGGGTACAAAGCATTGAAGTCTGCGAGAAAGCAAGAAGTTAGCACATAGTTAGCACTATGCTGGCTTGGACGGACAACTGGACAAAATCAATGGAAGCAACAAAATCTACTATTCCACCACATACCCCAGCTTAACACAAGACATTGGCCAGATCGCCAACATCAAGCTCTTTAAATCCTATGAGACCCACGTGCCATCTGACAATGCTGGAGTAAATACGTCAGTGTGGTCAGCTGTGCCAAGAAAGCCTAAGGTCTCAGTCTGGATGGACAAGCTGCCAGTCAAAGATGCTTTCCATCAACAGATTGAATGAAGTCTCAACCTCTCAAGATACCCATTATAGAAAAGCATGCAATTAATTAGACCCTACACCAAACTGTGACAAGCACTAGGACAAAGAAGAAGAAGAGCAAAGGTCTGTAAATCAAATCTGATTTGTGACTCATTATTCCAAAAAAACATGTAAAAGAAAAAAAAATGTAGGCATATTATTTAGTAAGAATTTCAGAAGGCATAGTTTTGAGATATTAGAGCATATTCGTCATAAAGTTTATAAATGCAATAGAAATGGTGTGTGTGTGTGTGTGTGTGTGTGTGTGTGTGTGTGTGTGTGTGTGTGTGTGTGTGTGTGTGTGTGTGAGAGTGTGTGATTCTGAAAAAATAAAAACTAAGATAAGGCAAGACTCATTTTCA
>JAAGKR010007973.1:0-10323 GCA_011419295.1 Clarias macrocephalus | reverse complement strand
GACAGACAACAGACAGACTTCCGGCTGGGTTTGCATTAAAAAATAAGAAATTCTTAAACTGGGAAGACTGTCAATGTTAGATTATGGACTATAGACGTAATTCTGAGAACATATAACCTTAAAGAGTTACTCATCATGATCTAGATTGTGTGTGTGTGTGTGTGTGTGTGTGTGTGTGTGTGTGTGTGTGTGTGTGTGTGTGTGTGTGTGTGTGTGTGTGTGCTTCTGAAAAAATAATACCTTACCTAAGGCCATACTCATTTGCACATGCAGTCGCCTTTTCCCAAATCACTTTAATTCTGCAATAAATCATATTGTTGGGGGAAAATGTATCTAATTGTGTAGATACCTCCTAGTAATTTGCACCTTTAGCTAGAAATGCTCTAAACTAATTTATGAAGGCAAACACATAATGGAAAGACATGATCTTTTGCCCAGAAACAGAATTGCAATCATATTACAATGGTACCTCGGCATATGAACTTGAGAATTTTTGCCTTAAGCACTAAAATTTAGCAAAACATTTGCCTTGTCATGCAGAGCATTTTGGGTATATGAGCAACTGAGCCAGTTGTGTGCACATCTGCTTGATCAAAACTTGTCTGGAGCAGTGGAAAGCCAGGCGAAGCAAGTTTATATATATATATTAATTATTAATTAGCCAAGATTACCCAAACATGAGACTTTTATCTCGTCTGCTGGTGTTAACAAAACCCAAGAACATGAAAGACACACAAACTTAATATATCAAATCCAAATGTATATTATACAAAACAGACACTGTAGTGCACAAAATATGACTATTTACAACTGTATATAATATATGTTGGCGTGTATATGAATGGATAGTCACAAATCCTGTATACTGTTTGAATGTGTACGTGTGAGTTTGAGTTGTCTCAGCATCACTGGCTTTATGATTTAGCACGATGATGAAAAAACAGTGTCCTGTGATATTGTCCCAATGGCAAGTAATTCACTTTTGAGGTATCCACAAAGAGACAGAAGGATTTTGCGCTGGAAAAAATGGTGACTGGCAGAATAAACAACAATGGAGTGTTGGCCTCTCGGCATCGTTGGCCTCTCTTAAAACATGGTCAGCTGACATCCTTGTGTCACCGGGATTCCCCTCATGATTCAGAGAGAAAGTCTCACAAGAGTAAAAACACAGAACTAAATCACAACTGATAGCTGTTTCAAAGGCACCCAGTGCCAAGAGAAATCATAAGTTAAGGTTAAGGGAGGTTTAATGTCTATCTATTTCATATTTTTACTTATTTTACATGTCTAAATGTTTTGATTGTTTTTATATCCACCAATATAATTATAGTGTTATATTATCATTATTATTATTATTATTATTTTTTTTATAAAGTTTTAGGATTTTTTCACACACATTACAGACACCACAAACTACTGTTTGTCCTTATATACAAATATTACAAATATTATCTAATGTATAAATATTACATCTTAAGTGAAAAAGGCAGGCTGGTTTGTAATTTGAAAGATGCAATCCCCTCAGACCCTGTTTTCAGTTTTTTAACACATGCAAATCCGTGCTAACTCGAAAATAAGTGTTCTCTGTGGACTTCTTGGATTTAATTTTGGCTATCGCTTACTTTTAGTAACTGCTTATCTTGTGGTGGATCCAAAGACCATCAAGGGAAATCTGCGCATGAGGAATACACCCTGAAAGAGACAGCAGTCCATTTCAATCAAGGCGGTTAGAATGCTAAACGACAGAAAACAAGGGTGAAATTGTGAATAAATGTCTTTATACCACAGTGATTTTGAATACTGCATTGTGACTGGTCAAAATGTGTTGATTCAGATTCGGACAATTTACACAGTGACTTATATAAATATCCCTTCACATAAAGAAATAAAAATGCATAAAGTTGTTGATATGAAGCTTTCTGGGAAGAAAGGTTTAGTTACATTTTTAAAAGTTTGGAATTGTAGGCAAAAGCATTTTCAGGGCTTTGCTGTTTCTTGGTAATGAACTGCATCTTTTTGTATCTCATTATAGTGTATAATAATATGCAGCTGCTTGCAGACGTTTACATACACATCATGAGCATGAACATGCCATGGCAATTTTGGGCTTAATGTGATTTTTATAAATTGGTGGTTTTCTCAGCAAAAGGTTAACAATCATTCTTTTAATGTTTTCTGATATCAGCACATAATCAAATGTACCCTTGCAGAGTTAAAAAATACATACACACATTTAGATTATTAATTCAAATGATTATTATTAAATTAAAACCTTTCTTAATTTTCTAAGCCTAAGCCACTTCAACATCCTATTAGTGATTATCGTTGACAACATTATTTATGCAAACATAAAAAATATAGAGGTGGAAGATAACTAAGTAAAATTATTTTGTACTGTACATATTGGAAGTATCTGTTTACTTGAGTAGTTTTGTTAGAATATAACTTATTTTACTTTTATTCCACTACATTTCTAAAACAAATATCTGTACTTTTACTTCACTACATTTTTATGGCATTGTACTACATAAACACAGTATGCAATTGCATTTATTTGATTTAATAATCTATTATAAACAAAAACTTCTAATAAGCTACTTGCTTAATGTAAACAAACACCTGGACCAATAGATATTAATGAGAAAAGCTAACCTAAATATTTTTACTGGAATTACTTCATATTTTCGCCACTGAAAAATAATGCTAATGCTGTGCTGAAGTGGTATAAGTGAATTTTAACGGGCTGGATTTATTTTAGGACAAAACTTAATCTTTATACGATCTAGTTTTTTCATTTCTCCTCTGTGATTCACTTTCTGATTACTGAACGGGGGAGTGTATTTGGCTGACAACAAAAGAAGTTCAACTTCTAAACAAGGCGTAAGGTACTCAACCTTACAAAGTTTTGTATCTTTGTATTAGTAAGTTAGGCAGAGAGTTCTGCTGTACAGGAAGATAGGCAGACCTGAAATAATAATAATATGACTGATAACATTAAAGCTAATCAGCAAAAAAAAAAAAAAAAAGTCTACAAGCGCTCAGTACTTTTGATACTTGAGTACATTTACAGATGAGTACCTTTGTCCTTTTACTTAAGCTGACATGTAAATGGAGCACTTCTACTTTTACTTGAGAAATATTTGCCTGATTCCAAGATCAGTAAAACAAAACAAAACACATAAGTCATTGTAAGGTTCAGCTCCTTCTAGGCAAGGTGTGGAACCAGACTGTTATCTTCAGCTAAGAGGAAATTGATTTGGATGGTCAGAAACAACCCAGGAAACACCAAGTCCCAGGCCTGTCATAAAATGAAAGCTGCTGGAACATCAGTTTCACTGCTGTTCGCAGCTGATTTGCTGCCATTGGGGCTGGTGAATTGCACAAAACAAATGGAATAATGAAGAAGGAGGACTCCATTACAAATCTTCTGCATAACCTTAAAGAATCTGCTAGCTAAAACAAAATCAAGTTTTTCAACATCACTGCAAACACACGTCAAAGTTGGTTGTGGAATAAATAAAGTAATAGGCTTAATAATAAATAAAGTTTAGGCTTTTGGGAACTTAACACTATTGAAAAAGTGCGAACTGTGCTTAAAAGCCAGGTCCATGCCTGGAAACCAACAAATGAGAATAAACTCTACGAGGTTGGTATTACTTAATAAGAGACATTAAACCAAATAATGCATGTTCTGAATGAATAATTCTGACTCTGTGTTTCATTCATTCATTCATTCATTCATTCATTCATTCATTCATTCTATATCGCTTATCTTGGACAGGGTCACAGGGGGCCTGGAGCCTATTCCAGGACACATAGGGCTCTGGGCACACATACACACACACTATAGGCAATTTGGGAATGCCAATAAGTCTAATCTGCAGGTCTTTGGACTGTCCCAGGAAAACGGAGTGAGGAAACTCACAAGGCACACATGCAAAACCCATGCACACAGACCCGAGACGGTAATCGAAACCCTTGTGCGACCATGTTGATTTCAGAAAACTAAATCAGAAAAATAAATCTTGTGCACCAAATTCTTGGGGCTTGTACAACATATGCTGTACAATTATTCTGCACCAGAAAAAGACCAGTTCAAAAGTTATTTTCAAGTCCAATATTGGCATGACATGATAGGTGAATGTAAAATTCAGACTGCAACTTTAAGTGATAATAGAATTTCATAGACCTGCTTTTACAGACATTCCACATCACTTAATGCAAATTTCAATATTGGTAAACTGTTGGAGTAAACAATGAAACACTTCATTCGGCATTCGGCAAATGCTATTACTGGTGGGTGGGGGGTGGTGGTGGTGGTGGTGGTGGTGGTGGGGGGGGGGGGGTTGTGGCGTTAATGCCATAAACCTTGCCTGTTGTTGATTAATTTCCCTTAATAAAGCACATTCCTTCTTTTATTCCTTACCCCTTTGGTGTAAAATACTCATTAAAAATTATTCCAACACCCTCAGTTTTATTCCAAGTCAAAAGTCTAAGCAGTTAGGATTCACAGCAGTGTGTTGTCTAATAAACCACAGAAGGATTCACAGCCTCTTGTTAAATAATTGTTTTTTCTGTTTTTTTTTTTTTTTTTTTTACATAGGAATGTACTCTGTCCATGGGGAGCCATCCATTGCAGGCATGAAGAAATGTAACACACTTCATGGGATTGCGGTTTTCTAAGCATAATTGCAGGTTTGATAGTGAGAAGGTGGTAGTAGGTGTAGCGAGTGAGAGAGAAAGTCTCTCATCGCTGTGCTGCAGGGAAGGTGAACTGCTCGTTAAACAGACAGTGAAGGATGGACTTGTTCACCAGGATTGGATGAGGCACTGAGGCAGAGCGAATTCATGCTGATAGATCTATTTAAACACACCAAAGTAAGAGCAGAGCAGGCTGGAATACTGCTCCCGAGAGACTGAAGAAACCACTGACGTTAGCTTAAAATAGAGTTGGAAAAGTCAAAGTAGTGAGGGAAATTAATCTAATGCTTATGTAACAAGCTGATTTGACATGCTTGATAGCTCCTGATTCTTTTGAGCAAGTTTCCTTCATGCATTGAAATACTTTTATCACTACCTTTATTTGTGCTGTATTTGGCCACCATTCTACAGTATGTGTTGTGTCGGATGTGGCAGGATGAGATGTGGAGATCTTCTGAGACTTTGCGCATTTTGGTAGAGTGGGCAACTTAAATGAAATTTCAATTCAATCCTAGGCACAGTGTGCAGGATGTTTAACAGACTAGACTGTTTTTGTTGGATTACATTATGAATGAGGACATAAAAAACTATGAACACTGCCCACATAAACTTGTACTATTTTTAACACAAGTTGGCTTGCACAAACTGTTGCAAATCCTTTTAACAAGGCCATGTTGAAATGCTGCATTCTGAGCTTAAGAGTCATGGGGTAGATTGTTTTTAGCTTCATCCAGAGAAGCAGGTGAGATAATGAACAAAATTAAGGGGCAACATCCTGGGCATAGATTCAGTGCTGGCCTATTCTAAGTGTCTAACATTTATTGTACTGTAGAATCATTAACACATGTTAAATGACCCTTCGAGTGAGATAATATTTCAGTGCACCTTTTAAAAAAATTTTTTTTACTTCAACCTTTTTTGCAAGAATTCTTTTGCAAGAATTCTACTGCATGGGAAATCCTAAACTTTATGTTGAAATGTTGAACATGTTAAATGTCTATCCTGGTCAATGGCTCCCCCGTGTGTTGGCTCAATGTCTTGCATCATCAAAGTCTTTATGAATGGGATGTTAATTTAGCAAGAACTTCTATCCAAAGCAACACAAATAAGGCAGAATTTAATCCAACCACAAAGTTTTGAGCCATGCTTAGAGGGCCAGTAGAGGCTCTCAGGCAGTTGGTATAAGAGACCCAACAATCCAATCACAAGTAAACAACTTCACTGTCCCAAATACTGGCACTTTTTAATCTCTTTACTTCAGTACATAAGAAATTATATATTCTGCTCACCACTGTTGTACAGAGAGTTTATTTAAGTTACTTCAACCTTCCTATCAACTCAGATTAGTCTGACCAGTATTCTTATTTCATTAACAAGGTATCTTCAGTCTTTGAAATCAGCAGTTTGTAAAATGGACTCATACTAGCCCATCTAACAGCCCATGTGGGAGCCAAAGTCACGGGGATCATTAAAAAAAAAAACTTAATTCTGATATTTAATAGAGATGAATAAACTTAGAAATCAATATCCTTTTGCATCCTGATGTTTGTATAACCACAATGACTCCAAAATCAATTTTAAATGATTTATTTATTTACATTTATAATAGAGATGCATCAGTTAATCAGCCAGTGACCAGAATTGGCTTCCCCCAACCCCCCCCCCCCCCCCCAAGCTTGATCATGACTGATCATGTTAGACATAAGCTATTTTGTGCAGAGTGCACAAGCTTTTGCATGGTACAACAGAAACACATCTTTATGGTGTTACATTAACAAAAGCATTATTAAAAGAAAATGATAATGAACCTGCATGCTCACAATTGCTCGACATGATTTCAATACTTTGAAGTCATAAGAGACAGTAGAACATCGCTCTTTCTTTAAATGCTAAACGTAGTACCCTCCAAAATCTTCACAGTTATACTGTGTGGTCAGAGTGAATAAAATGAGTTTAATTTAACCAATATATATATATGAATTTTGTTTGGCCTACCGCCTTGTCTTTGTGAGCGTGGTGAGTGCGTGTGTCACAGGCATGTCATTGGCATTCCTAAACATGCGTAACAGTAGGCTGCATCATCAACTCTTATGCCACATTGTGAGGTAATAATCTTCATTTGATTACCAAATTATTATTAGGGGGATGTACATGGGCGGAGCTCGGGGTTGTCTCTCATTTTGAAATGAATGTTAGACTCTTATATTGGAAGTAATTTTGTATTGTTTAAATGCTGTCATTGGTTTTTAAGTGAGAAAACTGATATAAGAAATGGGCCACATTTAATGAATCATATTCAATTAAGTTGTAATGCTGTTGAATAAAGCTAAGGTACAAAACTTCCCAGGTAGTTTTTTTTTCCAGGTCATAAAATTGTAATGATCTGAAAACATTTAATATGCAATTTAAATATAAGGATATTAATTTTGATTAAAAAATAATAATAAATAAATATCCCTATTAAATTTAATATTTAATCAAGATAATTATTTTTAAAAAACAATACAGAATACCATATTAATTGAATCGTCACCTAGGTATTGTTATAATATCTTATTGGGTGGTGACTGTGTTTTTCCTAATATTTAAGGTTAAAAATAAGTCAAGTGTTTAACCTGTATTTGCATGATTTTATGCACTGCACTGCTGCCACATGATTTGATTTGAAAAGTGCTTGAATAAGCAGGGGTATTGGTGTTCCTATTAAAATAGTCAGGGTATGTATGTTGAAGGTGTAAAAGGTTAATATTCGCTTTTACAGCTTGTTTCTAGTGCTAGATAAAAGCTGACCAACTAAACACAACCATCCTAGGCCTCATCGAGTCTGGTTACAGGGTCCTGATCAAAAACATTGTTGTCTATGGAGAGCAAAACAACCTCATCCTCAACAAAGACAAGACCAAAGAAATAAGCATGGACTTTAGAAGAAACCCCCACCCCACCTCTAATCATCAAAGGGAATTAGGTGGAGAAAGTTGATAGTCACAGGTGTTTAGGCCTGTAGCCAGAAAACCTGAGTTGGACCAGAAACACTGTGTCTACAGAGAAAAAGGCCCAAGCAGTGGCTGTACGTCATTAGGCTGCCTCATTCAGGCCTACTGAGATCTTACAGAAAGTATCCTATTGCATTACGATCTGGTTCAGAAACACCAGGCAGAATGGAAGGCTCTCCAAAGAGTCAAAGTTTGCAGAGAAGATCATTAGATTTGACCTCCCCACAATGGACAAAACCCTGCAGGAAAAAAGCACAACCTATCCTCATCGGCACACAACACACAAGCTCAGACACCACAGACTGGACAGTATAATCATCCACAATGCATG
Source organism: Clarias macrocephalus (assembly GCA_011419295.1). Lineage (NCBI taxonomy): Eukaryota > Metazoa > Chordata > Actinopteri > Siluriformes > Clariidae > Clarias > Clarias macrocephalus. Next base: position 2,298 of record JAAGKR010007973.1, on the reverse strand, counting down.
TTTCTTTCACAGTTTTCCAGTTACAGTCAGACCGATGGCAAAAGAAACAAAGGAAGAAAAGAGTATGTCTCGCTTTGGCCGTGCACCTCCAGGGTCAGGGTCAATTCCCACCATGTACATGGAGTGTGCACGTTCTCCCGCGCTTTGCGGGTTTCCTCCAGGTACTCTGGTCTCCTCCCACAGTTAAACATCATGCAGATTAGGCTAATTGACATTCCCAAAGTGAGTAATATTACATCATTTTATAGTGAGTTATATCTTAAATCCTTATACTATTTATTCCTGCATTATACAGTATGCTTATCCTTTTATCCTCCTTTTCTTATCTTTCCCAGAAAGCTTCTAAAAAAATGCAATGCACTCGTGTGTACAAATGGCAAATACAATCTCTTGGAACTTGCCGTGGCGCCTAGCTAGTGTACACTACGCGGGAAACACCCCTGGCAACAGGAACACAGCCTCTTGGACGCGGTGGTGTCCAAGGAAACGGTTTGTGCTTCTCGGGTGCTTCCTGACCGGCTGTCAGAGACACAACACACTGCTAATTTACATTTAAACCTGTATTAATGTTATGTTTCTCTCTCGGAGCTGCTCGGCTGAGAGTCGCCGCTGGTCCGGTTGGGTTTCAGCAGTGAGCCGGAGCTGAGGTGAGACTCCGAGCTGTGCAGTAACGGTAAGTTAGCCGGTCAGAAACTTTACCCGGTTGCCAGATGATGCATTTGTTAACACTAGCAATTATTTTACTCCGTTTGTTTTGTTGAACTGTCCATAACGTCAATAAAAACACCAGCATTCGGAACTATTTTTTAAAAAATATGTTAATATAACATATTTCGGTTGCAAGAACGCTGAATAACGGAACAGTGGTTAGCATGTAGCTTAGCACCGGCAGTGCTGTATACACAGTAATGAAGCGTCAGTTGGACCTTTGACTGTGTTTACTGTTTGAATGAAACACTGCAGGCGATCATCACACTGTCTGGGTTACAGTCAGCTCCAGAATTATTGGCACCCTGGCAAAATAAACATGCGATGAGTGACTCAAGCTTAAACGTCTTTTATTTATTTACAGTATATGTTTTTATTTATTCATTTATTAATAAACTAGCCTATGTACCCGTCCTTGACAGGAAAAGAGTTTCAAGGTTAAATCTAAGAATAATCTGATCAGCTTTAAAATGTAAACAGTGGCATTATTGTTTCAGGTTGAAGCCTATATACATATCTGCCTGCAGCAAAGATGAACCACTTAATTTTTTAAAAACTGTATAATTTCACCACATTTTATTTGGTGCCATTTCATCTTATTACAATCAATGGGAAAGAGAGAATATAGAAAAGTTGATGTTTGTGTCTTGTTTACACTAAGTTGTACTTTCATCGTCAGCCAAATAAACTCCATGTTTGGTTATAGAAGAGAAAAATATTCATTGTTGGTTGTGACCAAAAGGTTTAGCTTTAGTGCTTTGGCACTAACAATTAATCTTGGAATCAGGGTAGCGATACATGAATGAACACTTGAAAGAATTCATAATTTAATGTATTTTTCCCTCATCTTTACTGTCCAACATCACAAGACCTGCGGGACCACCAGACACAAAATAGGAAATGTATTTGTATAGTATTCACTCCCTTCTTTCATCAAACATGCTGAGTGCAGCTTAAAAGGTTGCCCGAACACAAGACCTTCTCAACAGAACTTACCTTTTGTGTAACTGATTGTATGTCTTGTCATCTATTTAACAATTAATGTTAAATATCAATTTTATCTAAATCAACTTATTTATTTTTAAAATAAGTACTTAATTAAAATGAATTATACAATAATATAATATATCAAACTATCTTTTTGCTACCTGTCTGAATATACAGTTAATAACATTTATATTAGACATACAATCTTAATATGTTAAATTCTATTGGTGACCTTTTCTTTATTCATGTTTATGAAATTGTTATAAAATGTGCTGTTTTTTAATGCTGGTGGGGGGCATAATAGAATGTCTGCATCACATCTAACAATGCTGGCCTCCCAGGAACTCCTTTAGTAGCCCAAATATGTGAAGATGCTTGGACTGTGTGGGGGATGTGGTAATAACCCTCAGAGTTCCTGTAACATGCAAGTGGTGTTTGTGAATGATTATGTGTACAGTTTCCACAGACAGATGCTTCTGTTCTGCAACTGGCGGCAAGTTATCCGTAGATTTTCAAAAATCTGACATTCCAGTCATTCACTGACATACTGTATGGCCTTCTTCAAAAAGTTTTTGGCATTCAAATCACCTTACTGTGCTTGCC